>JBBPDI010064700.1:0-19728 GCA_037974545.1 Cucumis variabilis
AGTAAGTTCTCGTATCCTATAAATTAAAAGCATGCTTATAATTTATTTAGAATTTTGATTCTAATTTTGCCAATGTACTAGTATTTTAAGAATTTCAAACTAATTTGAGGAATGGTCTTGTAAAATTTTTCGCTGCCATAGGGCTTTTATCCCTTCAAAAAAACTTAAGACATAAACTTTAGGCTATCAACGCCTAGCTTGCTCTCCTTACCCTTCTTTACTTAGCTTCAACGCCTGATAACTTGAGGAAAGTGAAACTTAAACCATAAGTCAAATGCTTAGTTAAGGATCCTTTTAGAAATCATTTTTGGGAATATAATGCAATTACATAATTCAGTTTATTTTCACAAACATGCTCTCAACACCTCATTTCTTTAAAACATAGAAATCACACATGAGCTTCCTCTTATTCCTTTCCACTAAAAACATGAACCAATCCCTACGTTAAGACTACTGGGATTCGCTCTCATTGACATCTTGTGTTTTGACTATTGAGATGTTCTTTTTCATCAACAGCATCGAAGAATTTCCTTAGTTCATTTCTTATTACCCAGGTCGTCTACAAGACGCCTTTACACATTATGTGCACACTATATAATAGCAGCTCACTTGATAGAAATAATGCTAATGGTTTACTCTCACACAAGCATCACAATTATCACATAAAAATAAATAGTTTTTTCAAATAACAACATCAATATCACCACAACAATATATAGATATACAGAATGCATTATGCATATCTAAAGACTCAGAAAAGTACTTTTAAAATACATCTTGTCTTTACTAAGGTCACTTACAAAATACTTAAGTTTCCTTCTTTTCAAAACGCCTAACTTCAGCTCTTTCTCCTCCCCTAGCCCTTCCTTTAGCAGCTCAACACTTCATAAAAATCTCAGAATAACAACACCTTCTTTAATCCTTTCAATCTTATTTATATTAATCTTTAATATGATTAGTTATCGCTTAAGTCTCACTTAGCTTGCCACATCCTACTTATATTTTACACATGTCAGCTTATAACTCATCAGGTCATGCTACCATCTTAAGCTCAACATGTAGCCAGATGTCATCTCAATATTAGACATTTCCTCAAATTACTAACCCTATCTTCATTGACTTAATCTTATCGTGTTACACCAAAATGCATAACCTTTTTGACATCAAAACACCTACTTTTCTTACCTCTAGTCCTGGCCTAACACAACTCCAAAATGGCCCTAGAACTCTTGACATTTCTCTATTTTCTTCACATCTCGATCGAACACGACCCTAAAATCACTCGAGTTTTTAACTTCCAAAACTTTCTATCCTTCATCTTGGTCGAACAAGCACCAAGATAGCCTCGAGATTTCACTTTTATCTTTAATCTTGCTCGGGACCCCACATAACTACCCAAGATCCGTACAAAAAATCATTATGTTATGCCTCACGACTGAACAAGATCGAGTTTTGCCCCTTCTTTTGAGGCACGAGTCTCACATTAACGCAGTAACAAGTCTCTATCAGTTCCATCATGGATAACGTGTCTTCCAATACAAGATCACATAGCAAGCAATGGGCATCACATACCTAATCACACAATAAGTATGAGGCATTTTATTCCAGATCATGCAGCAAGAATATAACATCCTATTTCAAATCACACAACAATGATATAGCATGTGTGAGGAATCTCATTGCATACGGTACCAAAAATCATTCTATCTCAACATTCTAGTTCATTTTCAATTTTAAATCATTTGTAAAATAAATCTATTTTTAAGAATTTGAGGATATAAGAGAAATCCTGAAATTCAAGAATTCAATGAAGAAATATTTATAATAGTTCAAACATGGTAGAAATTCTTTTAGTTCGAAAATATTTTAAGAAGAAACCATTAGCAATCAATTAGCTTCCTCGCCTAAGTCCTTAGTCGAAGCTCCCTTGCACTTGCTTGTAAAGTTTTTGCTGAAAACCCATGCTCGAGATACTTTGAAACCAATTTGTAAGTTCTTCAACTCTTTAGGTAATTACAAGGTTAAATAAGCTCTTAATCTTGCCAGAATCCTTTCATTTATAGACTTTTCATGTGAGATTATCCATGATGGAATGATTACCTATGCTCAACGGTGAGAATCATCCAACATCAAAATGTCATGTGTCACTTGTTACATCTTACCCTAAATTCAGTTGAGTGGAAAAGTCAAATCAGCTCACTGGCTTTCTTACACAAGGATGACGTCAACTACTTCCACGTGAAGTAAGTTATATCACCTCCTAGTGCAATCCATAGATACTTCCCATCGCCTAACCTGAATGCGATATGCAAAGTACTTCGCAAAAGATACCAATTGCGAGCTCCCATTGCACTGTCTCATCGTAAACCCATTCTTGTCATGTGTCTTCTTAATGTGTAATTCAAAACAGAATCAGGGTCTCATAGCATGTCATGAGCCCTTTTTGTCGCTCGCCAGCTTTCCAGATCCTCTACCTTTGATTGAAATATTAAACATAGAAAAAGGATGAGTATATAAAAATATCCCATGTAAAGGATCCACTAGTAGTCTCACTAGGTAATTTGTTAACTTTCCGTTAGGAGGTACCATAAAGTAATCATAATGTCGCGTGTCCAATGGAGCACACCTGAACGAGTAATACCGTAGGAACAGTCTTAATGTTGCTAAGTGATCCCGTAGGAACACTCTAGTCATGCGAGTGATCCATAGGTAGTGAACTCGTAAGAACACAATACAAGTGGGGTACAATCAAACTCAACATACACCATGATCTAAAAGCATACATCATGATCTAAAAGCATGTAACAATCATAAGCATGACATGAAACACCAAACATGACAGTCCATAAAATATGCAAAATCAAATAACATCAACTAGGAACTACATAACTCAACTACACATTTTAGCCACTAATAATGCATAATCAGTAAATATATGCAGTTTCTCAATTTAGTTCAAAGGTCCAATAGTAAAATCTCTTACTTGAAAGATTGACAAAAAAGTCCATAACTAGCTAACCATCAAAGTTTTCTAATTCGGTAGTTACTAAACAATAAAGGGAATAATGAATTATTTAATAAAATTAACAATTGAATATTGCCCCAAAAGTTCCCCTAAATTAACTTACATAACGTTGAGGTTGAAATCAATTCAGATGTAAAAAAATTTAGCCAATTGAACCTTCAAAGAAAAACTCTAAGTTAAATAAAAAATTAACTTATTTTCGAGCCAAAATTAATATATACCCAAAATCAAATAATAAAAAACTCACCAAAATTTATCATAAGTGGCTTAAATGGATGAAAGAAAGGGCAAAAACTCGTTGGACAGCTCAACTAGAAAAATGGAGGCATCAACTCGACTTGGGTAAGGAAGAAGGGCTTGGATGACTAGGAGAAGAAAGCACACGGCTCGAAAACATACGAACATTTGAGGGTAAGGGATGCCTCGATTGGAGGAAAAAGGCTTCGGGATGGCTGAGCTTTGAGGCTCGAAACGTGAAGGAACTTGGATGGCTCGATGAGGATTGGCTTGGAAAGCCTTTGAAGATAGCTCACTCAATGTTAAGAAGTTGACGGAGTTCTCGGCGGGGTGCGGCAAAAGAAGACAAACGGCGAGGGCGAACGACGATGGAGATTGAGAGCCGGCGGGCTAGGGTTCCTTGTACACAAAGAAAATATTTTTTACCTCTTTTTGTTTACTTGGATGAACTTCGAGGCCCACTTGTAAATAAATAGTAGTAGTAAATATTATTATTATTATTTGTTCCATTTCATTTTTTTACTTTTACTTTTATTCTTTTTCTAATAAATAAATCAAAGCCTATTGTTTCCACATATACTCTTCATTCAATCAACTTTTCTCTTTCTCCATAATAATTACTCTTTTCCAAAAATAATATTTTTAACCACAAATATAATTATTTGAGCATTTTTTAAAATAACAAAATAAATTAAAATATTTACAAGTTATAGAAAAATTTTTAGATTCTACCAATGATAGTCAATAATATACTTCTATCACTAGCTATCAAATGTTTGTTATTGATAGAATCTGAAATTCTTTTATAACTTGTAAATATTAAAATTCTTTAAATTCATAATTTTAATTAAAATCACATGACATAACAACTATTTAATTCTCAATACACACAAAAAATTCAAATCCTCTAATTAATTAAATATTCACCCAATCAAATATTTAATTAATTGAAATTTTCAAAAAATCAAATAATTCACATTCACTTATCTCAAAATAACACAAAATAAATTAAAGGTTAATTTTCATAAATATAACAAACCATCAAAATATTTACGACTCGTGTAACAAAATGAAAAAGCCCATGAAGCTTGCCATTTTTTTAAATATTCCAGGTTTTTTCTCCTTTTCATCGTCTTTCTTTTCTTTCTTTTCTACGATTTATTTTTTCTTTCCATCATATTTTTCTCTTTTTTTGTAATTTTTTTAAAAAAATTTGTTTGTCGTCATTCCTTTGCATCTTCTTTCTTCTGTAATTTTTCTTTTCTTTCCATCTTATTTTATTGATTTTCAAACTATTATTCAGTTCAAGATTTTGTACCAAATATCAAATATCTATTTTTTTAAAAAAAAATCAAACTGTTATTTGGTTGTTTAAGATCGTGAAAAACAATCGTTAGGATATTAGATTGCCAAATCTAAACGATTCTGTACAAAAAATAGCCAAATCTAAACAATTGTGTATCAAATAATCCTTAAAAAATTATTTAGATTTATCTAGTCAAATTTAAACGATTAAATTTGCATGATCGTGTACCAAATATAAACGATTGTGTACCAAATCTAAATGACCGTGTACCAAAAAATCTTGAAAAAAATAGTTGAGATTTCGCTATTCAAATTTAAACAATCAAATCTAAATGATCGTGTACTAAATATAAATAATCATGCACTAAATTTAAATGATCATGTACTAAAATATCTTGAAAAAGAATCGTTGAGATTTGACTTGTACCAAAAAAATAGTTTAGATTAGGCTACGCAAATTTAACCGATCAAATGTAACGACCCAACTTTTTGAACTAAGCTGTGTTCATTACTTTAAAACAAAAGTACTTCTTTTAAACATGAGAGTTTATAAAACCCATTAAAATCAATAAATATCAAATAAATCTTTATTTGAGCCCTATGTCAAACAAAATCTTTATTTGGGCCCTATTTCTTTTAAACATGAGAGTTTATAAAATCCATTAAAATCAATAAATATCAAATAAATCTTTATTTAGGCCCTATTTCAAACAAAATCAAAGGTTCGAAAGCATTATTTATGAAATCAAGAAATAAACTGTCGTGGTAAACATGAAATTCATTGCAGTCACAGTTGCTAAAGTAAAAACAAAAGAAAACTGTAAGCGGAAGCTATTTTTTAGAATATTCTCCTATGGTCATCACGTCTCTTTCCTTGTCCCTCGTCGGTCTGCATCCTTTTTTACCTTTGCCTGAAAAAAAATTAAACATAAAAGGGTGAATATAAACATACACGGTAAGAGACCCACTACTGGGCTCGCTAGGGGAAAAATAACTGTTAACTTTCTATTGGGATACCCTGCACAGTCACAGTCTTGTGATCCCGTAGAATACACATAATCAGTCTAGTGCTCCCGAAGGATACACATATCAGTCTAGTGTTTTCGAAGGATACACGGGCTCCCGAAGGATGCACATAAAAAGTGGTGATTCCGTAGGACACCTGTAAGGTAATTACCCAATAGGAAACTAATAATTTTCCCCTCAGTCAATTCTAAATATCTTATCAATAATTCATATTACAGTCAAATATCCTCATCACATAACTCTTCGCTTAACCCCTAACACTCATCTCATTCTAATTTGACCCAAGGCTAGTAAGAAACATATCAGTACGTTAGTCAACAAACTAAATACTCATAATATTCCCCTCAGTCCATAAGAACACAACCATAGCACTAATATATCCTACGTTCAATCTAAACAGCATTTTCCACCAGCTCAAGCCACACTTTATATAACAACACCTACGAGATTCAGTCAACCCCATCTTAGTTTAGTAAAACCCATACAGTGAATCAGTCAACATATTTAAATCGGCATGCCAGTCAACCCATGTCCGTCTGAAATACCATTGTCTTATAATCATTTCAGTCCAACACAAATATAGTGAAAATTACTCATACTATACATAATCCGACCTTAGCATAACGATTTTTCAAATAGGTAAACTCATACATATGGGTCATCCATCTCAGTTCAGTCAAACGTACTCTATCCATTCTTTAACACAACAGTCAATCATTCCTCAATTTAGTCAACACAACATTTTTAATTTAGTCAATTCATCACCACATTTAAAACTATATAAGACAATTAAAGCTTTTTAACCATTCACACTTACACTCAACAGTCATATCCTTTAAGTCATTCAAATCCATGCATAACAGTCAAATCGTTTTAATTATTGAAATCTACATATGGGTCCAGTAGAAGAAATCCCTTACCTAAATTTTTGCAAGTTCCTTGATCGAACAACTCCAACAAGCCAAATCCTAAACATAAGTATACAAAAAGATTCAACATTTTTCCAAATAATTTCCTTTCATCCACAAATGAAATTGGCACTTACCCACATCAAAGGAAAATTGATCCCAAACCAAACCTATCGAAACTTCAATTATTTGCTTGCGAACTTCAAACAATACCTTCAAGAAATGTCAACCCACCCAATCAAACCAACACCACAATTCGATATCTACAACATAAAACCATGAATCCCATAAATTTTTATCCTTACCATCGTTACAACAGTTCACAACAAGGCAGATCGACGCGTGCAAATTGGAATAGGGACATGTGGTAACAGCTCTACTGTTAGTGAATGGAGGCGCAACAGTTTCTGAACCAAATAGTCCCGACCTTAGCTCGATGAATGACTAGAAGAAGACCAACTTGGACTCGCGACCAGCTTTACGCGCGACTGACGCATGGAACGCCGAACAGTGGAAACCAATGGCTGTCGATGGTCGGACGACGGAGCTCGACGCAGCTGCTGCGACTCACGAATGGATGTCGAATGGGTCTGGACAGAGACGAGCTCAAAGTCGATCTGGACAGAGACGAAACACGGGTCAAACGATAGAAGAGAGGGGACACGAATTCGTTCGGCTGGTACAAGGCGGCGGCGGCGGCGACGGGTGGAAGGGAGAAGGGGAAAAGTTGCGACAATGGTGGCTGGGTCTTCGTCGGAAAGGGACGACCGATGGAGACAGGGGTAGCCTGCTAGGGTACGGGAAGAAGAAGTGAAGAAGAAAAAGATGAGGGGGTGTTCACGCGAAGAAGAAAGGAGAAGAGAGAAAAATTTTATTTTATTTTTCTTTTTCCAACTTAATAATAAATAATAATAATAAAATACTATTATCAATTATTACTATCCTTTCCAATTTCTTTTCCCCCTTCACTTCTTTTCTTTTCCCTTTAAATCCTAATAACACCCCAAAATTAAAATTTTAAAACAAGGATACTTTGATATAAATAAAAGAAGATAAAAATAATAATGCCTTAAAATTTAAGGGTGTTACATCAAATCTAAACGATTATGTACCAAATCTAAAAGATTGCGTACCAAAATATCTTGAATTTTTTTTTTTAGATTTGTTTATCCAAATTTAAATGATTAAATCTAAACAATTGTGTACAAAGAATAGTCAAATCTAAACAATCATGTATCAAAGAATCTTAAAAAAAAAGATAGTTTACAATCGTGTAAAAAAGATTAGCCAAATTTAAATAATGTTTACAATTAATCACGAGACATTTTTGATATTTTTCATAGTGGTAGAAGCAAGTCATTAGTTTTTAATTTGCTGTTGGTTTGCTCCATATTTAAATTAACCAATTAGGCTTAGTGAAAAAAGGAGAAAAAAAAAGTTGGTTTGGATATCATTAGCCCCCAAATCAAAATTGTTTTAATGTCAAAGTGCAATTATTTGCCATCTAGTTGAAGCATTAAAGCACTTATCCTTTTGAAGCTTTGATGGAATCTTCTAGTGCAAATTATTTTTCCAAATAATAGAATTATGTGAAAAAAAGTTCAAGTTTGGCAATCATGACGTTGATGTCGATTGCACTAAGTTCTAAAGGGCTCCACACTAGAGAATTATTCTGAAGTTTGAATTAATAGCTAATGGGTTTGGCAGACGAATCTGTGATAAAACAAAATTAATACATAGGTTTTATGAGCTTACAAAAATTTGGATTTGTATACTTCATTATATTTTAACAAGTTAATTTTTGGATTTATATATTTGTACCAAACATAGTTTCAACTTTTTCACAAGAAACTATGGGATTGAAGAAGATTTAGATTCAAATTCAACTTCAGCTAGGTTTTAAATTTCAATATTTATTTTGTAATTTTAATGTCTCAATTTCTGTAGTTTTATTTTATGTTTACTTAAAATGATTTAGATTCTTAAAATTTTTCATAAATATAACAAAATACCAAACATTTATGTCTCGTGTAACAAAATTAAAAAGTGAATGAAGCAAACCATTTTTTTTTAATATTTCAAGTTTGTCTTTCCTTTCCATTTCCATTCTTCCGTTCTTTCTTCTACAATTTTTATTTTTCTTTTCATTCTCTTTTTCTCTTCTTCTGCAAGTTTTAGAAAAAAAAATTTCAAACTATTATTTGGTTCAAAATCATTAACTAAATATAAAAAAAGTTTTTTACTTTTTTTTTATTTTAAACTGTTATTTGGTGGTTCAAGATCGTGTACAAAATATAAAATATCTTAGTTTGGTACACAATCTTGAACAAAAATCTTTGGATATTAGTACACGTTTAGATCTGGCTACAACCAAATTTAACAAATATAAAAGATCTTAAAAAATCTTGACGATCGTGTAGCCAAATCGAAATGATCGTATATCATAATCTAATCTTGAAAAAAAAAAGAGTTTAAATTTGACTATTCAAATCTAAATGATCTTGGTACAAGATTGTGTACCAAATATATTATACATGCAAGTGGCAAATTAATCACAAAACATTTTAATTGGTATTTTTAAGTGTCAGTCTGTTCTTTTCATTTTCGAAATTACTTTATACAATATAAATATTTTATCGCTTTGTTATATTTTTTAAAAGACTCAATAATCAAGTTATCCTATATTTCATGCCTAGAATTAGATTGATAATATAGAATTAGATTGATAATAAATAGGATATCTTATTTATTATCAATCTAATTATTAAGAAAGTTAAAATACAACTTTTAAAAATTAATTAATGACCTAACGACAAAAAGGTTTAAAAAATAATTGAAGGTCATACAATTTGTTTTTCTTTTCCTCTAAATTTAAAGAACAAATTGTAGAGGATTCGAAATTTTAACATTATCAAACATATATAATTTTTAACAAGCTGACCTATAACCATATTCAAAAAGGTTATTATGTTTTTTGGAAAAATGTTAATTTTATCTTTATCAATGAAATGATGCATATATGCTTGCATGCTATATTGTTTATTTAATGTTATCTTATGTCTATAGCTAATGAGGATAGCACGTAATGGCCGATATGTTGGAATTGCATGCCAGTTGCATTAGTGGACTTTTATTCATCTCTTAGTAGATCTCTCACATATTTTGGTAATATTATTCATAATCTGAATATTTAATTTAATATTGGGTATCAAAACAAAATAAAAATAATAATATTATGTGGCAATCATCATAATTAATGTACTTTTTTATCATCTTAGAAGGGAAAATTTGTGTGTGTGTGTGTGTTTTTTAATTAGTTGGTGTACTATGTTTAAAACTTAAGTTGTAGACACTAATTTTTTAACTATATTTTTACAATTATAATGATATTCATTAGCTGAAATTATTATATATATTATTTTCATAAATTTTATTTTTCATAAAGTAACTATTCAATATATAATGATTAGTTGTTTTAACCCTGTAGGTGTTATTCTTTCTTAAATTGATCATATGCAGAAGAGGAGAACATATAGACACAAGAAGAAAGTACATCTTTTCTTTCTTTCCTTAAAATGATAACAACGATAATAATTTTAGTGGTTATGATAATTTTAATATTGCTTCTAACGTTTGAAAATATATATTGCTTGACATTTATTTTATTTTATTTTATTAAAAAAATTGAAAAAATTAGAATTAGGAATTTCTTTTTAGAAAATAGTGAAAATATATATTAATTGACATTTAAAAAATGTCAAATAATTAAAACTAATATTGACGCTTTTAACCTGTTAAGTATTTAAAATAAAAAAATTAAAAATTATGCATTTTTTAGCTTGTTATTCTTGACGTTTTCTATGTTACTTGACAGTTTTTATTACAACTGTCAAGTTTTTCAAAACTACAGGTGTCAATTATTGCCAGTGTTCTAGTAGTGAACAATTTTGAAATGAAAAAAGTCCACAGGCTTATAATGAAAAATTCCAAAAATGTCCCGCCATTAATTTGCATTTAGCTCGTGTAATATATTTGAGAAACAATCGTTTAAATTTGGCTATTCTTTCCTACACGATAGTTTAGATTTGACTATTCTTTGATACACAATCGTTTAGATTTAATCATTTAAATTTGGGTAGCCAAATCTAAACGATTTTTTTTTCAAGATTTTTTGGTACACGATCGTTTAGATTTGGGAACCCAATAACTCAATGATATTTTTTCATGATCTTTTATATTTGGCGCATGACTTTAAACAACCAAATAACAGTTTAAAAAAATAGATATTTTATATTTGGTATACTATCTTGTACCAAATTATCTTGAACCAAATAACAGTTTGAAAATTATAAAAAAATGTTCCAAAGAAGAGAAAAATACAATGGAAAGCAAAGGAAAAATTGCAAAAGAAAGAAGATGAAAAGGAAGGACAAACAAAAATATTTAAAAAACAATCAGAATAAAAGAAAAAGATGATGAAAAGAAAAAAAATCATAGAAGAGGAAGAGAAGAAAAACAATAAGGAAGGACAAACCTGGAATGTTTAAAAAATAGTCAGTTTCATGGGATTTTCATTTTGTTACATAGATAGTAAATGTTTTTCTTTTTTACTATGAAGTAAAAAAAAAGTTAAAATAAAATGAGATATTTCCAAATATAGTTCTTTTTTATTATGAAGTAAAAAAAAAGTTAAAATAAAATGAGATATTTCCAAATATAGTAAAATGAACTAAAATATAGTAAAAATTTTAAATTCTATCCATGATAGATACTAACTATTAGTGTATATCATAAGTTGAATTCGAAATTTTGCAATGTTTTGTAAACATTCTTAACAAATTTGTCAGTTACAATAGTGAAAAAAAAAAAAAAAACTGCCAACCAAAGATTTGGAGTAAAAGAATAAAAAATTGAATGTAGATTAATGGATTGAATGTATAGAAGCATATATTTAGTGTTTTTTGGATAAAGTAAGTGTGCAGTTACATGGCAAAATAAACTTCGTTTATTATAAATATATCAACACGAGGTAGGATCATCGAACAACACTTTATAAAACAATTTGAAAACACACTAAATTGGTAAAATATTTACACTTTATAAAAAATTTGAAAACAGAAAAAACCCACAGACCCACAATGGAAATACCAAAAATACTCCAGTCAACACGCGATTAATCGGCCGATACTCATGTATGAATAATCTTCTTTTAAGTGATCATGTTGATTATGATAAGCGATCATGCAGTCCAATGTAAATGATTGTTCAAAACTTAAAATTGAACGATTGTGTTGACCATGCTAAACGATCGAGTTGACTATCATTTAACTCATGTAGTTCTTTTAATACACGATCATTGTTTAAATCATGATACACGATCATGTAGGTCTTTTTAAACAGTGAAGAAAAGGTTCAAATTTAAACGATCGTGTATTTCTCTCTTTGTGGAAAACAATCGTGTTGATCTTGCACCGTATGCTTCCATTCCTCAGCTTTCGTAGGATAAATTGATCCACTATACTTTTTTACTCCATAAAGTTTTAATTGTCCCCTCACGTTTTCATTTTCCATAGAAATGTGAGTAATAGACATTTCTGTCTTTTCAGTGTTTGAAATAACAACAAAAAAATACTTACATAGATTTTTGATAAGATTGTGTCTTGACTGCTGCTTACATGCATTGCTTGCCAGTCAAGTTTTATTGAAAATTCATTTAAAAACTATTTTTTTGTTTTCTAGGAAATAACCTTTTTTTTTATACCAAGTGGTATCTAGTTATAAAGACAAACTTTAACCTTTAATGCTTTAATCCCTAGGAACAAACTGATCAGATACCAAGTTGTCACATCGCACCTTGGGCACCTGCTTGCTTGGCTTAAGGTGTGGCGTGATGTCAGTTGAAGTCGTTCATCTTTGGAACAACTCCAAATAACCCTTGACATGAATACGTAATACCAAGTAAAATTTATCAAACATGAAAGTATAAACATTTGAATAAACACAGTAATGCTTCAAACAAAAAAATTCCTTTTTGTGATTAAAAATTAAGTTAGTTTGGTAGTAGTATGTTTAGCACATGGAGATCCACAATCTGTACCTAGAAAGAGCGAAAATATTTTGAAAAATTAAGTTGAAAGACTTAGTGAGTAACAGTGTTATAAAACAGGTTTTCGTAAATAGTTCAACATAAAACTGAAGCTTTAAATACATTTGGCAATAAACACTCATTTCAAAATAAGATATATTTGAAACATTTGCATATCTTTTCGAAGACAATGATCCATAGCCACGGGTAGTATTTAGCCCTTCATCCAAAGATGGAATAGTAGTTGGGAAGTTATCCCCCTCCTTTAAGGCACATATATATATCTTTCCTAATGGCCCATAAACTATAGGCTCGTCAACCCTACCATCAGTATGAAGTTAACACTACAACAAATATGCTTTTTAATACCATCCAACCATAACATTTTTAATAACAAGCTATAAAAAGTAAAAGAAAAAGCATGGAAAAGGAAAATAATAAAAGCGGGAAAAATTAATTTTGTTTTGAGGGTTTGCCTGCGTACGCTTCCCCCAAATGCCCCTTTTCACTTGTATCAAACTTTGGGTGAGATCTCTCCCTAAATTTAATTCTCTTTAATTTTGTTTTCGTTCATTCATGCCCCACCCTCAGTTCGATCTTCTCTTCAATTTGATCTCTCCCCACATTCACTCTTCGATTTTGTTCCTTCACGCCCATTCACTATCACCCTTGTTGTAGATCTTAAACCTCTCTTCGATTTCGTCCACGCCTAAGGTTAGAAAAATTCCTCCCTTGATTTTTGTTCAAACTAAAGTTTATAACTTCTCTTGTTTTCATTCTTATCTCACTTCCTGGTTTTGGTTTTTGTTCACGTTCAAGCTGGTTGTCTACGAATCAAGCGTAATGGTACGTTTCAAGCATAATGGCATGTCTCTAAACTTTCAGCACCCATAATATCTTCCTCTTCGCCGAAGCTACAACCAGATAACACCACCATTCATTAGGGTATTAATAGTATCAGAGACCACTACTTAAATTTCTTAGGGGCTGACATCTTCATTGAAGAAGACTTCAACGGGTTTCTTCTATTTCTCTTTTTATCTTCTTCAATTTTGAAAATGTTGATGATGTGTGTTATTTAAGGAGGGATTTAGGCATTTTCTTTTTTTCTTTTTTAACTGGAATTTGACACTGATGTCTTTTCTTGTTATTGTGGTTCGAGTTTGCCAAATGGGTTGATGGCTTCAAAGAACATGGTATTAGAAAGAGGAAGCTTAATGAGAGTATTTTTGCACTTCGATCAGATGTTTCAAATATAAGTAAGGATAGGTTTAATTGATCAATGCATTGATGGTGTTTGATTTTCTTAAACCAAACACACCTCTAAATAGGATTTAGTTGTTTCAATCATGAAATTAATTAATTTACTTTCAATATATTCATACATTCAAAATAGACACTAGAAGAAATTTGTCCATTAATGTCGGTTTAAAACCAACATTAATGGCCTTAAGTGTCGGTTCAGAACTGACATCTATGCTAGCGTTATTAAAGACCTATAATGTCATTTTCTCTTTGATGTTGGTTTAAAAACGACATCATCATTAATATCGGTTTAAAAATGACATTAATGGCCATTGATGTCAGTTTTAAACCGATATTTTATGGTGTTATTGTAGATCTTTAGTGTCGATTTGTCTTTGATGTAATTTTAAAACTGACATTAATGAGGCCTTTGATGTCGTTTTTAAATCGACATCAATGAATATCTTTAATATCTGTTTTAAAACGACATTAAAGCCTTATTTGGTCCTTTTTTTTTAATTATTGCATTATTGTCCATTTTTTATGATATCAAAACTTACATTATTTATACCAAATTACGACATGAAATGTTCGTCATCGAATATTAAAAAAATATAAAAAAAATTTGTTGCATGCTTGCTAGCTACCTACCACTCCATGGAAAACCTTATATATTATTTCTATTTCACCTGCAAGGCAGAAGAACACCTACAAAACCAATATACACTTTCACACTTCTATGACAAACCAATAATATTTCTAGCTATAGAATTCAACATCTAAAACACCTAAAAAACCAGCATACACTTTACACTTCCATGACAAACCAATAATATTTCTAGCTATAGAATTCAACACCTAAAAAACCACATAACCAATAATATTTCTATTTCAAGTACAATGCATAAGATCCAACACCAAATATATAATCACACTTTTCCACACTTCCATATAATACTACAGAAATACACATATCAATAAACACACTATATTCAACCATCATAAGTGAAAACTCAGAATCTAAAAATAATATGTAAGATCATGATATATTAAAGTATGTGTACAAGTTCCTCCACTAACTAAAGTATGTACTGAAGAGATAAACACCCTCTTGGCAGTGGAAGATTTTACATGACCATTCCTCGAATTAATTTGGAAATCTTAAAATACCAGTACATTGAATTCCATCTTGTGTAATTATGTTTCCAGCTCTCCACTCGGTCTTGTTCCTAAAATGATAAGCTTATTAAGTCAACGATCTTGCCACTCTCACCCGTATAATTCAAAGGACAATCCCTCACAAGCAGGAGTTCATAATACATTCAGGATTAAGACTAAGTTACCTAAGTCATCCTAGTGAAATAGAAACCTAATTAGTTAACGAAGTTACATCTAGTGGTTACTATTTCGTGGTCCAGTCTTATGCAAACTTATTGCATAAGATATTCTCACTCGCATGTAAACTACACGAACGCGTTGGATCATTGCATTTGTATCAAATACAAAGTGAGCTATATCCATAGTGTTACCTGTAACACTCTGAATTTTAAGGTATCTTATTTTAATTAAATTGCCTTATAATTTAAAGATCTTAAATTTTGCTGGGTGTTATTTTTTTTTTATTATTACGCTAAGTGTGGAAGAGAAATTTATCTAATGAGAAAGAAAGGAACTGAAGGAGGAAAAAAGAATTGGAAAGATATAATAATAATAGTATTAATATTATAAAAAAATAAAGAAATTTCCCTTCTCTTCACGCCAGCGCACCCCCTCTCCCCTCTCCCCTTCACCTTCCTCTTCTTTTTTTGCCCTAGCCCCCAACTGTCATGATCGCTTGCTATCGATCCTTGTTATCCTTCTGCTCGGTCTTTGATAGTAAAGTGCAGTCGACGTTTGCTTGAGCCACATCATCACATCGTCTGTAAAGCCATCAACCGCTCATGCCGTCTCTCAGTTTGTGAATCACCTTTTGAGAAGCCACCGTCGCCTTGCACTGGCCGAGCTGTTTCTATCCATCGAAGCCTAATTGAATCCATCATCATTCAGACCCACTCCGATCTGCCTCTATTCAGTAGAGCACCGTCGCACGTTTCCCCATCTTCCAGCTATGGTTTTTGAGTTGATCCGTGCCCAAACCGATTGCATATTCTTCTTCGTGTTACTTTCAAACGTCGTTACAACCTTCGTTTGTCAATTATGGAATAGCTACTTCCGATTCTCTATTCTAGTTTACACGTGTCAATCCCATTTTTCTTTACATTGCAGTTTTTGCCTTGTTTTGGATAGTTGTGGTAAGAAAGAAATTTGTAGGTCTCATGGTTTTGTATTGTAAAAATAATAAGTTGTGAGGTTGGTTAATTGGTTGGATTGACATTTCTTGAAGGTACTGTTTGACGCAAGTAAATTCTTAAATTTTCGAAAGGTTGAGAGGGAGTTAGACATTCCATCGGCTTGGGTAAGTTGTCAAGTTCACATATAGGATAAATTGAATGGATGAAATTATTTATGTTTAGGATTTGACTATTGGAATTAGTTCGATTGAAGAACTTGTATAAAAGTGAGGTAATGGTTCTTACTACTGGACTCAATGATGAAATTGAGATGTGTTGTCTGTTTGAATTTTTATTGATCTAGGATTGATTGATTGATATGAAATTTTGAAATTGATGGCTATTAGGCTGAATGAATTCTATTGAACTGAGATGACTGACTGATATGATATTTGGTTATGATTGAACTGAAAACCTTGAGTTGATTAAATCGTGGGTTGTTGGTTGTTATGTTAGGGCATGGGTAGTGTCCTGTCAGTAGGAATAATGAGCTAAATTGTATTGACTGAACTGAGAAGAGCAATACTTATGAATAAGTTTATTCGTTGAGAAACCGTTATAATATTGTTCAATTATATGCTGGATTGCATAAATTGACCGTAAATGTGATGAACTGAAAGAATGAAATGATGGTAGTTGAATTGTTATTTACTTGATTGATTAAAAATGCTAGATTGGGACTGAGGGGAGATTGATAATTTTATCTATAGGGTAGTGTGCCTTGCAGGTGTCCTATGGGATTACCACCTGTTATGAATCCTTTGGGAGCACTAGACTGATATGTGCTTCTTGCAGAGCACTAGACTGATATATATGTCCTACAGGCATTAGACTGATTATGTCACTACAAGAAATCAAAACAACTGCGACACCAAAAATAACATCGGCGAAAGGTGTGTCATCGTTAATCACCTTTTGTCGACGCACGTAATGTTACGTCGCAAAAAGTCTATAATTAATTTTAATGCATTTACTTTTTGCGACGCACACTATATTATGACCCTGAAAGTTACTTTTTGCGATGTAGAGGAATAGGGTGTCGGGAAAAGTCTAAAAATTAAATTTAATACATTCACTTTCCATGACGTAACATAGTGTGCGTCGCAAAAAGTGACTTTCTTCCCGTAGAGGAATAAGGCATAGCAGAAAGTCTAAAAATTAAATTATTATGTTCACTTTCTGCGACGCAAAAGAACCAAATGTCGCAGAAAATTTAAAATTTAATTTAATATCTCCACTTTTCGCGACGCACAAGAACCAAACGTCGTAGAAAGTTTAAAATTTAATTTAATATCTCCACTTTCTACGATGCACAAGAACCAAACGTCGAGGAAAGTGGAAGTTGTAAGTGTACGTATTGAAGTGACAATGGTTACCTTTCCATGACGTGTGGCAGGTACACATTGGGGAATGTTTAAATAATTAATTTGTTATTAAACCTTTCTACGACGTTGGAGTTACTCGACGTCGGGGAAAGGGTCCTTCTGCGACGTGTTCAAAGACGTTGGGGAAAGTCCACTCTATTTCTTTCCCCTTCAACACAGAATCGATTGCAAAATGAAAGAAAGAGAAAATCGATCGAGAGAGGGAGAGGAGGAGATTCGTGCTGTTGTCCATCTGTCTTCATCGTCACTATTGCCATCGTCAAAAGTGTCCTTGTTCCCCTCTTTCTCTTCTGTTACTATTCCTCACGCTCTCTCTCCTTCCCTCTACTTTCTCCATGTTTTCCTTCTCCGAATAGCTTGTCTCCCTCTCTCATTCCTTGTAATTTCTCTCTTTCCTTTCTCTGAATCGCTCATCTCCATCCCTTCTTCTATCCAATTTCATTCTCTAAAAACAATTAATCGCTTGGAAATAGACTAATTTAATGGAAACATCAACCATATATGACAATGACATAAATAATGGAAGAATTTAGTGGATTTCTTTTTATATATTAATAAAATAATTAATTAAAAAATATATATTTAAAGACTTTTGCGACGCCGCATCGCGAAAGCCATCTGCAACCTGCTGCAGCGTGCGTTGGGGAAATTTTCCCCCACGTTGATGTGAGCTGCATCGGGGAAAGTATCCCCGACTTACTTTTCCCAACGTGCATGTCAACGTCGTCTGCCACGTTGCAGTAACCTTTCTCGATGTCGGTTAGGGTTTGACGATGTTTTGCTACGTCAAAAAAAAATCTTATTTCTTGTAGTGTGTGTCCTACGGGATCACAAGAATGATAAAGAGTAGGGCACCCCCAATAGGGAGTTAACAATTTTATTTTTCCCCTAACGAAACCAGTAGCGGGTCTTTTACTCGATATGTTTATACTCACCCTTTTATGTTTAACTTTTCAGACAAAGGTAACAAGGGAGGTGAACCAACAAGAGGCAAGATGGAGTTGTGATTGCCATAGGGGGTGTCCTTCAAACTGCTTCCGCTTTATGTTTATATTTTATTTGGTTTTCTTTAGTAGTTGAGACTGTTAAGGGTTTTCGTGATTGTACTTTCTTTCTTTTAATATCTAAATTGAACTTTCAAAACTTTGTTTGAAATAGGGCCCGAATATATATAAAAACTATTTGATGTTGTTAAATTTTTATTAAACTTATCAAGCCTTATGTTTTAAGTATGAGTCTATCGTTCAAGTAACAATTTTATCTTAATTCGAGAAGTTTGGTCATTACATTACCAGGATAAGGTACCCAACCTTATCCCTATACTATAAACCCTTTAAGCTTATCTCGAACATTGATCCTTGTATGTCTCTACATAATATTCAAGACTCATTAAACAACTTAGGATGTTAGTTTATTGGATTTGTATTATTAAGACAAAACTAATATTATAATCAATAACAATATTACAATAATAACACTTCATTAATAACGGTCAATGGATTATATTTACAATCTACGAGTTTTAGGACATAAATCCCAACATGTACAACAAATACACATTTTCCACACTTCCATATAGTATTACAATAAATACACGCTACAATAAAACACCACAATATAACACATACTTCACAAAACTACAAGTAGAAAGCTATAAGCAGAAAAACCCAAAAGTAAAGAATGTACAACAATTAGTTCCTTCACAAACTAAAGTCAACTAGTAACTTACAAAAAAAATGTAAAAGCTTACACAAATCGACTAACAAAACTTGCCCATTTTATGCGAATCTCGTCAATCTCCTCTTGTCTATATGCATTTTTTTGTATTGAACTACACAAAAAGAAAGGTATGGAAAGAATAAGTTTAGATCATTTATTTAATTGTAACATATGAAAAGTGAAGGTAGAAACTTACAAGGCTAGTGATGGGAGTACTAGAATTATGCACTATTTCGTGTATATATTTTTTGACATAATACCCACACCCTACAGAATCCAATTAACGAGGGCACTGCATGTATATAAATTAGATACAAATTATCCTTATGTTTCATTGAAAATGATTATGTGTCCATACAAATTACCTTTATAGGTTTTCATTTCGAAGTTGACCGATAATGTTGTAAATCATGCTTAGCTTGCCATGTTTTTAATCCTCTATACATTTGGAAACATTAGAATT
>JBBPDI010064707.1:0-19727 GCA_037974545.1 Cucumis variabilis
ACATAACTAACCTATCCCAAATTATACTTCTCTATCTCTGAAAGTTCAACCAGAACTTCAGTGTTAACTTGCTCAACTTTAGAATGGCAAGCAGGCATATAGAGAAACATACACCTTGATCCAGATTTCAGAACGGAAAAATGTGACGGAACAAAAAGTTGAATTCATAACAATAAACATAGAGCAATCAAACAATATAGCTTTTGTTAATTTAACATTTTTCCATTAGTATAATTTTATCTTGTAGGCAAAAGGCACCTACAAGAGACTATTCTTAGGAAATAGTGCATAAATAACATATCTGAGGTGGCAATTTAAAAAAAATTAATAAATGAACCTTCATTAACCTACAAAATAGAATAATGAAGGTGAAAATTTCTACAAAAGAAATAAAATCAATTGTTTAAAATCTAAATAAAATACAACCAGCTTCCATCTTAGCCGCATGTTTAAATTGGAAAAGGGAAAATAATAATGAATGGATTAGTCTTATATTCTCTCTCAAAATAGACCTCAAACCTCTTGTTGACTAGGAAATATATGCATAGCACATGTGTTTGTTACCCCCCAGAAGCATCTCCACTTGTAAACATGACCATAAATTGTGGTGTACAAACTGAAAATGTGAAAACCAATCAATCAAGTCAGGTATGACTGACCAGTATCAAGTATGAAGTTTATTGAGTCAAAACAGTATCTTAAAACCAACTTTAAGTAAAATGATTTTAGCTAGCAGTTTGAAATATTATTTCATCCAATAGAAACTTAAAATGGAAGACCTAAATGAACTACAAGCATAATCTAGAAAACTTAATGAACGTTACTGAAGGTATTTACCATAAACAACTCTACAAATACTATTCTGAAGCATATAATAAAGTCTCTGAAATGTGTCCTTCCATGCTTGTTGACGTCTGCTGAGGAACTCAGCTTCTACTGCATCAAAGAAGAATCGGTGAGTATGTACACACACAGACATCGGAATCTTATGTTTTAAATAATCCCAACCTATTTCGAAAGAATTCAAAACTGAAACAAGAGAAGATGGCAAGGTAAATTGAGGATAAACCCATGAATGGAGAACCAAGAGCTTGGGTTGTGGCTGGCTATAAAAGATGAGTTTTTTACTGTGTTCTGTGGTTGGAAATTCAAAAATTTCATTTAAACTAGTTGAACAAATTACAGCCCCTCTATTAACTTTCGAACTATATTGTGGTTGGCTCTTAGGTTCAATTCGTAAAGATGTCTTCTGCAAAAATGTTGTGTTTACCGAAGACCAACCAAAAAACTTCCAAACTCCTAACTAGGGCTTGACCAAGCAAAGGAAACTCCCCGTTCAAAACAATCATCAAACAAAGATGTAAAAAAGGCTCTTCATTGAAATCGCAACCCCAATATCGAACTTTCATAAAAGATAGCAACCTTACTTTTGTGTAAAAACAACGAATACTAAAACGAGTAAGACTTGGTGAAAACTGATCATAAGTTTGTTGATCATCAAATAGATTAATAAACAAAAAACACCAGAACATCCAGATAAAATTGATTCAAGACAAGGCTTACACAAGAACCCAAGTAGATAAAATCAACTAAAATCCTAATTTTAAAACTAAAATCAAATACAATCCATCGGAACGAAGAAGATGTTAAGAAAATAATGCAACAATAGTCTGAGATGGTGTCTGAAATTGAACGATTGAAGATTATATCCACGGGTTTCAAGCTAGCAAAATGTTGACTCATTTTTTCTTGAGGATATACCTACAAAATTCAAGAAAAGCACCTAATTCCTTAACTAAATAAAGAAAAATACCACCTTTTAGTAAGCAAAGCCTTGTCAGAATGGAGTCATTGGACCAAAACAAACATGATAACAAAATTTAAAGCCACCTTCTGGTAAGCAAGAGAATCAACAGTTGAAAGAAAAAATTATAACCTCAATCGAAGAGAGGATTGAATTTAGGGAGAGAGGAGAGAGTCTGGATTATATGATGTGTGTTTAAAAAAAACTGCAGTTACAAGTATGAAATAGTATATGTATAGAGAAAAGGTAAGGGAAACCCAAGTAAAACCTTATCGTGATTATTTGGATGCAGAGCCAAACCATATATGCAACAGAACTCTACAGGAGGAAGTTCTTTGAGGAAAGTTATAAGCTCTGTGTTTTCCTTATTCTTCATGGTGTCTCTGTCTTCCCGCCTATACATGTTTGTATAGATGGTCGTAACACAAGCAAGGCTAGTAATTGAGATAGGTATTACAAAAAAAATATGGTTGAGAATGTCTTAAGCATAGAAATCAAATTTTACTTCAGAAAATCATAGTAAACTCTTGTAACTCAGCATAATACTGAAATTAATTTCTAGTCAAAATTCATTGAATAATTAATGGGATAGTAAAGGTAATGTATCCAACACATTCACTTGGACACAGATTAATATGTAAAAAAGCACATATTTGAGATGAATATACATATATATTTGAGATGAATATACATATATATTTGAGATGAATATACATATTTCATCCAAACTTTCACTTCAAAGTTCAAAGCCAAGGAGAAGGCCGAAAAAAGAAAAAGAAAAAGGGAGGTATTTTTCTTTACTATGTTTAAAATAGGCCTATTTGAATCTATATACGCAAAACCCATGCAACACTCGAAGGGGAATTTCATCAAACAGTTGGAAGGCAAATTCAGATCCTTCCACATTATCGAAGAGATTAGCATTAATATAAGAATTGCAGCAAGCATTTTGTCAAACAAACACGCATACACACTTAAGACAAAAAAAATAAAATAAATAAGGTGGATGTTAAAGTGAAACAAAGATTGTGAGTATAAGAATCCAACCTCCTTTGGACAGTTGAATGTTCGTGAGGTGGAGCCTTTGTTCATAAGAGATGGAAAGAAAACAAGAATGAAGCAAAGAAAGATGGGAAGAGTCGTTGCGTACATCATACAATCCAGAAGGTGTATGAGGGAGAGATTGAAGAGAGCATCAAACTGAGAGAGAGATCTCACCGAACGTGTGAAAGAAACGAAAAGGAGAATTTAGGGGGAAGTGTACTTTTTTATAGGAGAGAATCGAATTGAGGGAGAGGATCTGATCTCTAGGGCAGCAGTAAACCTTAAATCTTAAAAAAGTGTTAAAAAAATTGCCCGCTTTTATGTTTTCATTTTTTGCTTTTTTTTTCTTATATGTTTTCGTTTCCACTTTTTTTTCTCCACTTTTTATAGCCTGTTAATAGAAACGCTATGGTTTGATGTTATTAAAGGACACATTTGTTGTAGTGTAATACAATTCGTTTTTTCAATTTCCTTAAACCAAATTTCTTTACTATTCTTGTAATATCTATTAATGTTTTTTTTTTTAGTAATTCTAACCATTCTCTTTAAGTGAATTTCAAGATTAACTCTACCCTTCCAATCCCTTGGGTACAACCCTCTACTTCGGCTTTCTACGGTAAAGAGTAAAGGATCTTATAAATTATATTTTATTGGAGCTAACGATAAAAATTTTCTTTACTTGAACTATCTCTTTCAAGTTGCAACTTGAGATTAATTTTTGTTTCTTTTGATTAATTTTGTTGTATACTTAATACACTAAGACAACCTTAACAATTTGCATCACACTTTTGTACACACATTACTCTTCATAAAAAATGACATCGTTGTCGGGGAATGACACCACATAGTTACTTTCTTGAAGTTTCTCTTTTTTTGTGAGGAATTTTTAGAAAGCACTCTACAGTTGTAGCTTTTCTTGAAAAAAAAAAGGAAGAACACAATGAAACATGATACTTTAGAATCATTAGAGTCGTTAGAGACACTAGGAGAGCATAATAAATTCAATGACCTTATTGATCAAGCAACTTTAGAATATGTTGAAAATGAATTTGCTAAGAACAAACTTACTGATGATGATCTCTCTATCTTCCTTGACTTTGTTGCTAGTGTAAATGGTGAGCATGTTTTGGTTGATAATCTTGCAACAAATGAACAACATGTTCTAAATAATGATTTTGCATCTAGTAATGATTATGTTCTAGGAAGAAACATTAACGATAACGATGACCATATTTTCCAAAGCATGGGCATTGAAAAAGATCATGACACAAGAATCCACAATAAAATTTTTGGAAAGGAGAATGATTTAGAAAATGGTTCTGGTGAAGTTTCTTAAAGAAATGTGAGAATTCCAATACTCATGAGCTTACTTTACCTTTGCAGGAAAATGGGATAGAACTAAACGTTCTCCGTTCTCACTTCAAATATGTGTTCTTGGGGGAAAAGAACACATATCCAAAAGCAAGGTTGCTTGAAACCTTGGGAAGACATAGGCAAGCCATTGGTTGGAGTCTTGAAGAATTTCGACATGAAGTCAATTGATATCATTCCCCTTATGAATAACACCAATTGACCCTGACTTCTGAACTTTTTGTTATGTTAAAAAACTTGAGTAAATTAAAAACTTATGCAATGGATACGACAATAAATACATTTGAAACAAACTTCTTTATATTAGTTAAAAATAAGTTTAAGCTAAATGTTATTTCTTTAGAGACAACACATTAACCTAAAAGAAATATTTTAACTAATCTAACCCGAAACAAAACTTATGTACATGACATATAGGGATCTAGAACTGACCACAACAACAAAACTATAAACATAAGCTCCATCTACCACTTTTTTCTTCTAATGAATCTCTCTTCATGCGTTCTGAGATGGTCTTCTCGCCTAATTTTTGCGTGAGTTCTTCTGTGATTCACCAACTTCTTCTTTTGTTATTAATTATGCATTTAGATACTAAAAGAAAACTAAAGCAGGCATAACGCTTATGTAAAGTATATTTGTAGATATTTACGGATTTACAACAAAAGCTACTCGTTTTGACACACTTAGCATACATTTTGGTTTCATGATTCTACCTAAAAGGCCATAATAACTTGTTTAGGATAGTTTTTCATTATTTTGGTATTTCTACAAGTGAATTATCACACCCCCAAATTTAGGATAATGCTTGTAGTCAAGTATCACTTCATATCATGCTTTTCCTCAAGCACAATTCCTTCTTAAAGACTTACCTTCCTCTTTGTGCTTCTAAACTTCTTAAAATGCAGTGAAGTCTTATTCATTATTTAGGGTTTACTTTTATCGTGTACTTCTCATAATGAAGATATTTCTTGGTTTAAAACATGGCAAATTTAATACTCAAAATATCCTTGTTCATTCTCTACAAGAAATTTTATTTTCAAATTAAAAAATGGCTAAAGTTTCCAAAAAGTTTTGAATCCTTTTATGTGGCAAAAGAATGCTTTTTATTTACTTATATACTTGTAGTTTGGCTTGAGTGGAAAATCTTATCAGTTTAGGAGTCTGTCCTCTCCTCAACTATGCTCTTATCACGTCTTATTACTTAACTCTCTAAATGTTTACTCTTTGAAGTTATGCTTCTTATTTTTGCGAGAGGAGGGTGACATGCGAGTTGTTATTTTAATTGAATAAAAGAATACAAAATTTTCTCATTTTGACATTCTTTAACTTTTGTTAAAACGCCTTGTTTTACAAGCCTTGGTAGGATTTTAGAATTTTCAAAAGCTTTAGCTCGGACTTTGCACACCCTTAAATTTAGAGGCGAGCAATGTCCTCATTGCTAAGATTGAATGATAAGATTATTTCCAGAAAAGTTTTACAAAAGAGGTTTGAGGTGAAGCTCGCTTGTTTAATAAACTACATAAATGTTTCCTAAATGAGTTTTCTTAACAAGTTAGACACTTGAATAACAAATGAAACTTTATTTTGTGCAAATTATTTCACTGAATTTATCATTAAAACACTAAGACAGATTAAAGTACTAAAATGCTAGAAGCCAAACTTGCAACAAGAAAAACCAAATGTAAGAAAATTGTGTCAAAATTATGTACTTGTATTGTAAATAGCACAATTACATAAAAATATAATTTACATAAGAATAAAAATTAAACTTTTCAAAATAATGAAAAAGTACAAAAACTGAACTTTTCCCTTTTGGGTTGTGGCTGTTGTGGAGGTGGTTATGTTGGTGGTTGTGGTTGATGTGGTAGTGGAGATTGTTGATGCCTCCCTTGCTCTAACTGTCGAATCAAAACGTGTAAGGGGTTGTACTAAGTTTAACGGAACGTGAGGCTTTGGATTGTGGTACACATGCACTAACAAATGTTGATACCTTAATAGAGCAGTGAATTGTGTATCATATATTTCTGCCAATAGTTCAACCAGGCCAGTCAATGTTTCATTTTATTCCCTTATCGCTTGATTTTGGTCCTTCAACGCTTCATTTTGTGCCCTGATTGCCTCATTTTGTTCATGGATACCAAGAAGTTGGAATTGGAGTTTCTCTTTGTGTTTTAAGCTCTACTGTTTCTCCTTCAAGTTGTGTCATTCGTGCCTCACTCTTTGCATTTACGTTGTCTATTTTTAGTTCCACATCGCTCAACTGCTTCTGACTTCGCAATTGCATTTCCTGCAAGTTGCTTTGGCACAGGATTTAATCTTCAAATACTCTCATCATTAGTTTACAAATGTAATGATCCATATATTTGATGAGATAATCCTCATTCACAAAATCTTCATCCATTTCTCTTACTACCTCTTTCAGTTTGGCATTGTTTTAGGCAGACTCTGTGATTTGTTTTGGCAGTGAGGGGAGATTTATCTTGTCGTCTACTTTAGGGTCAGTTTTATTTTCCCTTTGGAGTAAGTCATTAACAACCTACTCTTGGATTTCTTTTCTTGGGGATAACTCGGGGTTCTCTGCCCTACCTTCTTGGTCCTTAAACGCGTCATTAATAAATGCGGTAGAGTCACAAATGGAATTCTGAAGAATTTCTTGATTGGATTCTTCGAGGCTCAGAGGTTTGGTTTGGCTGGTTGGGTTAGCGACAAGAGGTAGAGGATTTTTCTCTTGTCTTAGAGTTATTGAGGTTCCTTCAATATTTTGTATAATAGAGGCAAGACTCTTATTTACATCTTGTCGGGTGAAGAAAGAATGTTTTAAATTTGTTGGAAGGAAGTAGGCAATTTAGATATTTGGGGTTGGTCTTTTGGATTTGAAGGGAGGGGCTTGGCGTTTTAGACTTTTGGGGAGTTTGTTGGCGTTGGAAGATTTAGATTTAGGGGTTGAGATTAGGCCAGTGGACTTTTTTTTCTTCTTGGGACTTGGTGGCAAGTTGTCCTTAGAGTCCTTGGCCTTAGAGGATTGTTAGAGCAAATATTGACCCATTTACATGTAGCTTATTCTTAATTCATATAATGCATATCTTCATTATTTCGATATTTTTGTGCAGAATATAAAAGTAGACTTCAATACGAACCCAATGCAATGAAAAGCACATAAAATGAAGTTCAAATGAAGGAGAATAGGCAAATTGAACATTAAGGGCATTTTGATAAATCTTAAAAAGGCCTTTCCATGCATCATCAATCCATACATGCGCTCAGCCCCAAGGTTGTTAGTTTGAACCACACACAAAGCACTTATTTTTTAGATTTTCATCATCGAAACGACATCGTTTTGCTCCACTCTGCACGCGCGTCTATCAGACCGCTGGTTCGAATCCCACATGATGTGGATTAAAATCGAATTTTTCAAATTCCATCCGCATGCGCCTTGCCACTCTGCACACGACACATGTCAATCTCTGGTCATCCATGCCTTTCACACGTCCACAGTTTGATCCCCAGCTGGGATTTCATTTTTTCTTTAATTTTCTCATTGACAAACTTGTAATTATTTACCAACTTTTCAAAAATCTCCCAATTTCCGTAGAAAATGAAGCTCGTGCATCTCCAAGATGTTGAGTTTGAGTCCAATTAATAGTTATTTTCCACATTTTCTATATAAGGCCTTCATTACTCCTAATTTCACCCTGAATTCACCATTTTCCCAATTTAACTCCAAATTCTCCCAAAACTCTCTCAAATTTCAGAAATTGCTCCTTCAGTTTGCCATTTTTCTTCCTTCAATTATTTTTTAGAATTATTCATCGATGGAGGGATAATTACCAAGAGGTAAGTGGGCTTAGGGTTAATCAGTTATTTGAGAATTCTCTTCTTTAATTTTTCCTTGTAATTATGTATAATTGAATTCTTGATTATCTTGTAGTTTTTGTTGAATCCCTAATTTTCTTGTATTAAGAATAATCCATCGTTCAATTACAAGCATTCTTGTCAATTTAATTCTTGATATTGTTCTTGATTTCATTTTTGTATGCAAGATACTTTGGGTATGAAAATTAATACAAGATTAATTAGATTACCTTTGTCTACACAAAAACTTAATTTAATTTTTGATTGCATCATATCAAATCTTTAAATTGATTAATGCTAGATGAATCTCTCTTGTTCTTTGCAATCTTTGAATGTAATTGCGTCAATTTTGTTATGCACAATTAATTCCAATTAATTCATTGATTGCAAATTTGTGAAAGATACTTTCATCTTCTTTAAAGAACAAGATTGGGCGTTAGTTATTTTTACATGAATAAAAACTAATTCCTTGTGATGATTATCCATTTTCTTGAAATCTTGATCAAAATTCTTACAATATCAAGCAAGATGATCTTGCCAGAATCTTGATCAAGAACCCCTTTTAATTGAGCAAAAATAATTTCATAATGCCCTTTAATTCAATGATAATAATTGATTAATACCCTTTGCATACTCCCTCATTTTTCTCATCGAGTTTCAATTTTTACTTCATTTTTCTTGTAAATTGACTTTACATCTTAATCACCTTTGATTCTTGGTTCTACTTGATTTCCCACACTCTCTTTGATGCTTTTCTTTTTGCTACTAACATCATTTGTTTGAAGCTTTAATTCAAGAATCTTTACTTAGCCACCACTCTCTTGGGTTTGACACCCATACTTCCACCAAACTATGGTAAGATTAAGGGTAAAATACAAATTACTTTTGTTGAGACGAATTTAGGTAAGTACCCTTAGCAATAAATTTTATTTCTAAACATATTTGTGCTTGATTGTAATGACCTTGCCTATACTTACTTTGAACTGTATTGATTTTTTTCATTTGGCAAGAATTTTTCTTTCTTTGATCCTGAGGCCTCCTCCTCATTTTGCCAAGCATTTAAGTGGGATATTATCTTTCTCATCTTCTTTTTCAACATCATTGCTATCATCCTCTTCTTTACCACCTTTCTTGATTTTGAGGCATTTTGACTTTGCTTTGTTCTTGTGAATAGTGATGACGCGGTGGAGGGTTGAGGGCGTTCATACCCCATCTTTCACCTTGACTTGAGGAAGTTTCTCTAATACTGGACATGCCTTTAAGCACAATATTTCTACCAATGTGGGAAGGGTCTTGCTCCGAGGATGCTTGACCTAAGTAATGATGTGCTTGGACCTCTGATTGGTTGTCGTGTTTTGTTAACCAACGATGCCAAAAAATTAAGTGGGATGATGCGTAAGTTAACTTAGGACTTAAGGAGTCAACTAAGTGCATAATTAATTCTATGTGATAAATCATTGGTCATGATCACTGTATGCAAAGTACTTACTATATACCTCTTTATTGCGTAACTGCTAAGTCCTTGTTGAGTACAAGTTTTCCTACTGCTTGCCCAAGTATAAGCGAAGTAATAGGTTTATCTGGGTGATCCAGAGTCGAACACAGGAAATTGCTATCAAAACTTAGTTTAAGAATCTACTCATCAATTAGGCAGTATAAAAGAATTAATCAAATAAAGTATAAAAGAATCAGAACAAGGATTAAAAATACTTATGTACGCCTAGAGAATCTATAAAGGAGAATAAAAGGATGTAAGATGGAGATGTAGACAAACTTGTATATGAGAAAAAGATGAAGGAAGGTCTACACATTATTAGACGATTAAGCAATGTGAGAGCTTCAATGCAATATAACTTGCTTAACGAACTCATGATTAAAGCGAGCTTCTCTCGAAGTCTTTATACACCACACTTGTTTACCTTTTGGGATACAAATGACCGTGCTTGAATAGGCATGATATATCTAGAAGAATTCACTTATAATACTTATAGAACTTCGCGAGTAAGAGCAACAACCTCTCGGTGCCTAATGTTCACACTTGTTTATCTTACGGGACACAAATGATGGAAGTTATCTTGCAAAGTAGAATTTGTCTCCAAACTCCTCTTTGTGTACGTTAGCCTTTATCCTTACTACTTACCCTCTTAGGTAGTTGGCAATATATGTTGGCCAAGCGATGAACATAGCTCAACTAACGCAATAAGAATTATAAGTTAACCTTCTTATCAAGAACTTATCACAAACCTAACTACTAATAACACATTGACAAGTGAGAAGTTAAGAGATGATGGATTGAAAAGGTATAAACATGTAACATATATAAAGAATGCATGCCTTAGGCCATTGTACAATATGAACAACATATATTACAAAGAAGTATAAAAATGGGGAGAAAAGAGAATGGCAAATATTACAATTTAAGGGACAACGAGAGTATGGATTCTTCCCTACTCAAGAGCCAAGCTCTCACTTTTACAACTGATTGGAGAGGAAGAAGAAAACTTTTACAAACGGCGGAAAGGCTATTCCTTTCTTCCAATCTCCAGGGATTGACTGATTCATGCCTTTTTGTAGTCCATTCAGACCCCCTTTCTTTTGTGAAAAAGAAGACTTTTTGTTGGAGAAAATTTTGATCTATTTAAATATAGTACTATTCTTAATCCTTGTCATCCATATTTTCTTTATTTTTATATTTTTATCCAGAATACAAAAGTAAACTCCGATACAAACAAACGACACGTGCGCGCCCAACTCCCACGTCTTGGGTTCAAACCTTACCAGACTCACATTTATTTCCAGATTTCCTAAGGCAATACGTTGTTTTGCCTTATTCGTGAGCACGTCCCTTAGATCGCCAGTTCGAGACTCATCCAACGCATGATTTAATCTGGATTTAACAAAGCCAAAGGACATCATTTTGACCCTTATCCTCGTCCATCCACGTCTTCAATCCGCATCTTCAATCGATCCACCTCTTTTTGTGCGCCACATGGTGCAAACTCCTTGCATGCCTTTCAACCACCCGTGTTCGAGTCCTACCCAACGTATTTTCATTTTTTCTTCACTTTTCAATGGCAAATTCATAAGTATTTGCCAAATTTCCAAAATTTCTCCATTTTTCTACCAATTTCGCAGAGGAATGGGCCTCAAAATCATTATTTCAAGCCCATTTGAGATAAACTTCCATTATTTTCTATAAATACCCCTAATTATTCATTCAATTTACTATTCCCTCCAAAATTTCTCCCAATTTCCAAATTCCTTAGCCTCATTCTGCCATTTTTCTCCATCAACAAATTTTCCAAAATTCTTAAAGATGCAGGCTAATATTTTAGGTAAAGTGGGCTTAGGTGGTTCTAATCTTTGAAAATTTCCTTTCTTTGATTTTTTATTGTAATTAGGGTTTGATTCATCTTTAATCTTGATGAAATTTTTGTTAGAATCATGATTCATTTGTATCAAGAAATAGATATTTGATTCAATTTCATTAATTCTTGTAATTTCAATTCCTGATCTTTGATTTTTTGATTCAATCTTTGTAAGAAATTTACCTAAGTATATCAATTAGTGCAAGATTAATTGAATCACTTGTATCTACACAAAAAATCTCTTGATTCTTGATTGTGTCTCTCCCATTCTTGAAATTGTTTAATGCTTTATGGATTTCAATTGTTCTTAGTCAATTCTTGAAATTAAATTGTATACCTTTTTAGTGCACCAATTAATTCTCATTTAATTCCTTGGTTGCAAAATTATGAATGATCTATCTTGTAATTTTCTTTGAAGAACAATTAGGGGTTTATTTAAGATTGCAAGAATATAATTAAACTAATCCACCATGAAATTCATCTCTTTTCTTGAATTTTGATTCAAAATTCCTCTAAGATCAAGCAATTTCATCTTGTGAGAAATCTTGAATAAAAAATCCCCTCTTAATTAAGCATGATTCAACTTCCTTTACCATCTTTGATTTAATGATAAGATTATATCAATGCCTAAGCCTATTCCTCATTTGTCTTCTTGGAATTTAATCTTCAAATTTCTCATATTGTGAATTGCATTACAAGTCAAATTTCCCATTCTCATTCTCCTTTATGATTTCTCCCAAATTGTTTTCAATGCTTTTCTTTTCTTTTTGTTACCAATCTCATTCTTTTCAAGTATTACATTCAAGAAAACGTGTATCCTTGGGTTAGACACCCATCCTTGCACCTATCTACGGTAAAAGTCAAGGGTAAACTACAAATAATTTTTTTGTCAAGGCAGCTTAGGTAAGTATCCTTCGCAACCACTTTAATTTCCAAACATACGTGCGTTGATAACGACCTTGTCTATATACTTTGCATAGTTCTTTTCTTTTATGCATACGAATCCACTATGTTCCTTTTTATAGGTAGCTTTTGGCAAGAAAACTTCTATTCTTATGAACATTTCAACGTTGTATGCTGAAAGCTATCTGTGGCATGTCACATCATCTTCAACCACCATTCTTGTCATTTAGAAAGCCACTTCTCGCATTATGATTTGGTCTTCTAGCCTATTCTTTTCGCAAAATACTCTACGATTGGCTAACTTCTTCTTTTGTTCATAGACCTGCATTTAGACACTGAAAACCGCATAAAACAGGCATAATGCTTATGTAAAGTATATTTATGAATACTTATGTATTTGCAATATAAGTTACGCATTTTTATGCTCTTCTTATGCGTTTTGGCCTCGTTATTCTTATAGAAGAGGCTAAAATAACTTGTATTTCTACTAGTTATCACACCCCCAAATTCAAAATAATGCTTGTCCTCAAGCATCACTCCGTATTATACTGCTCCTTTAGTACCATTCCTCCTTAAAGATTCACATTCCTCTTTGCATTTCTAAACTTCTCAAAATGCTAACAAGTTTTATTCGTTATTCAGGGTTTACTCTCATTGCGTATTTCTTGCTATGAAAATATTTCTATGTTCAGAACGTGATAAGCTTAAGACTCAAAATACCTTGTTCATTCCCCATAGTAAATCTTATTTTCAGAATAAAAAATGGCTAAAATTTATGAAATTTTTTTAATCCTTTTAACCGATGAAAGAATAATTTTTTATTTAGCTTTTTGTTTATGGGTTGGTGTTGAGTGAAAAATCATAGGCACTTTGTGAGTATGTTTCTCTCTTCAACTGTAACTCTTATTACTTAACTCTCTGATTTTAACTTTTAAAGCTATGCTTCTTATTTTTACGAGACGTGTCAACATAGGTGTTGTTATTTTGATTAAATAAATAAATACAAAAAAAATTCAAAATTTTTTATTTTTCAAATTTTGGCGAGAATTATTATTTTTTGTTAAAACACTTTATTTTTCAAAGATGCCCGAAGGATTTTACAATAATTTTTCAAAAACTTTAGCACAAACCTCGCACACCCTCAAATTTAGAGATTAGCAACGTCCTCATTGCTAAAAGTGAATGATAAGACTATTCACAGAAAAATATTACAAAAGAGGTTTGAGGTAAAACTTGCTCACCTAATAAACTATAGAAATATTTCCTAAGTAAGTTTTCTTAACAAGTTAAATGACCGAATAACAAATGAAACCTTATTTCACATAACTTATTTCATTGAAGTATCATTGAAACACAAAGAAAAATTAGAATGCTAAAATGCAAGGAGCCAAGCTTGCGACAAGAAAGGCTAAACGCAAAAGAAGTATATCAATAGTGCTACTTATAATAAAAGGAAAATAAGTTCTCAGAAATAGAATTTATGTAAATACTTGATGAAAACAAGAAGAAGTTGTACAAAATTTTAAAGAGATCCCCTTTTAGGCTTGTGGTAGTGGTGCATACTAACAATTGTGGCCATCTTATCATTGCGGTAAGTTGTGTGTAACCCTTTTTGCCGAGACTTCAATCATTCCAGTCAACCTCTAGTTTTGTTCTCTTATTGCTTAGTATGCACTCTTAATTCTTCATTTATTGTCCTGATGATTATATTTTGAATGGAGGCCACAAACATTTCTAATTGGAGTTTCTCCTTCATCTTGTGAGAAGACCAAACTCCCACAGTTTTCCTTTTTACGAGATTGTCTCATTGCAAAATTTCTAGTTTCGTTGTCCAATGTTTCGTGGAACAACTTACGCACTTTTCTTGAAAAGAATTTGGAAACCAAAATCAAAATTACCAAGTAATTTATTAATTGGACACATAATATGTATACAACTAAAGAACACCAAGAATCCAAAATCTTGAATGACTAAGTCATAACTGGCAAAGAAAGTGAGGATGGGTGTTGTTCCAAATTTTTGTTGCTACTTTACCTGCCATTTTTGTATACTTTGACATCCACATTTTCTCACTATGGACCATAACCTTTTTAAAATTGTATTTTCTTTCCCCTTCTTTCATCCAATTCCACTAAAATGGATATGTTCTGCCATTGTATCGAATGGACGGTAAGGAATAAGGGAGGAAGACAAATACAACTTAAAGAAGGGTGGTGATCGGAGAGCCTAAAGCTTGAAGGTAAGTAATATGGTGTAGTCAGAGTTTTTCTTCTAATAGAGGACTCCTTATCTCCAATGATTATCATTATTTTAAGTTGTCTCTATCCTTTCCTTTCTTCCCGTACAAGTCCACCAAAATGAATGTGTTCACTTATCTTCGAGGTATTCTAAGTGCACGTGCTTGCCACTTGGAAGGGAAGAGAGAGAAACAACTTAAAAATAATGATGATCGAAGAAATAGATTGTGATATGGAATAAAGAACTTTTGTTTCGCTAAAGGTTAAGATTCAAGGTTTCTTAGAGATTTAAATAGGCACTCTTATCCAGGGTTAAGGGTATGATTACCGCATGGTGTTAGGGCAAATAATGACCCATTTCTATGTAGTTTATTCTCAATTCATATCATACATATATTTATTATTTTGATATTTTTGGATAGAATATGAAATAAGACTCCGATACGAACCGAATACAATGAAAGTCACTTAAAATGGAGTTAAAATGAAGAAGAATGGACAAATTGAACATTAGGGACATTTTGGTAAATACTCAAGAAGACTTGACACATGTTTTCGACCCACAAGTGCGTGCTCAACCCGAACATGAAGAGTTCGAACCCAACCAATGTGAAATAAATCCCATTTATTTGAATTCCTCGTCTGCGAGTCCGCCTCCCCATTCTCGTCCGCCATGTGTCGATCGCTCATCGCATGCACATCCTCAGCCACTTGGGTTCGAATGTTACATACGTAAAAACATTTTTTCTTCACATTTTTTAGTGGCAAAAGTGTAAATATTTCCCAACTATAAAAAATTTCCCCATTTTTTCTTCAAAATGATGTGCTTCTAGGCCTAGAGGTCATGAGTTCGAGCCCAAGTGACAAGCATATCCCACATTTTCTATATAAGGCCCTCATTACCCTTAATTTCATAATCAATTCACCATTTTCTCCTAAATTAACCCTAAATTCTCCCAAAACTTTTCCAAATTCCAGAATTATTTCCTCCATGCCATTCTACCATTTTTTTCATTCTTCAATTAATTTCTAGATTTCTTCGTTGATGGAGGGCTAATTACTTAGGCTTAGGGTTAATCTTTTCTTTGAGAATTCTTTTCTTTAATTTTCCATGTAATTAGATTAGATCAATTCTTGAATTTCATGTAAGTTTTTGTTGAATCCCTAATTTATTCTTGTATCAAGAATTAATTTCATCTCTCAATTTCAATTTTTCTTGTCAATTTAATTCTTGATTTTGATTCAATTTTTGTATGCAAGATACATTAGGTATGAAAATTAATGCAAGATTAACTGGATTACCTTTGTCTCACAAAAACTAACTTTAATTTTTTATTGTTTCATATCAAATCTTGAAATTAATTAATTGCTTGATGAATCTTCTTTGTTCTTTGCAATTTCTTTGAATTTAATTGCATCATTTTTGTAATGCACAATTAATTCCAATTAAATATTTGATTGCAAATTTGTGAAGGAAACTTTACTTTTATTTAAAGAGCAAGATTAAGATTTAATTAATATTGCAAGGATACAAATTAATTTCTTATGGAGATCATCTCTTTTCTTGAAATCTTGATCAAAATTCTTCCAAGATCAAGCAAGTTGATCTTGCAAAGAATCTTGATCAAGAACCCCTCCTAACTAAGCAAAATTTATTTCTTAATCATATTTAATTCAATGATAAGGATTGATTAGTGCCCTAAGCTCATTCTTTCACTTTTCTCAACTAGTTTCAATCTTTACTTTCTTTTTATTGTGAATTGACTTTGCAAATTAAATTTTCCCTTAATTCTTGATTCCACTTGATTTCCCCAAACTCTTTTCAATGCTTTTCTTTTTGTTACTAACATCACATCTTTGAAGCTTTTATTCAAGAAAATTACTTAGCCTCACTCTCTTGGGTTCGAAACCCATACTTCAACTATCTACCGTAAGAGTAAGGGTGAAATACAAATTACATTTGTCGGGCGAATCTAGGTAAGTACCCTTTTGCAACAAGTTTCATTTCCAAACATGCTTGTGCTCAATTGTAACGACCTTACCTTTTCATAATTCTTTACACATATAAATTTGCTTGCCACACGGTTAGCGTTTTGTCGTAATTAATGTGGCATGAAAAAAATCCTAACAGATGGCTCAAGGCTCGAGGTACGACGTATTCATTGCATCTTGAAAGTTTAAGAACTTTAAAGAACGATGCGACGTTTTGTACTCCCTAAAAACCACAAAAAGTATTGTGTTACTTTCCGTTGGTACTGAGATTATAGTGATTATTTGTATCACAAAAAAGCTCGGCAGACATGCGATGACATAAGGATAAACGAGTGGAAATAGAGGATGTGTTGAGAAATCCAGCTGATGCAGAGGGATGGAAGCACTTTGATTATGAATTTCCTGATTTTGCTTTAGAGCCAAGGAACCTTCATTTGGGGTTAGCTTCAGATGGATTCAATCTGTTCAGTCATATGAGTACCTCGTACAGTATATGACTTGTGGTGTTAATTCTGTACAATTTGCCACCATGAAAATGCATGAAAGAGTCAAACTTTTTCATGTCATTGCTCTTTCTCATCCAAAATCTCCTGGTATGAAAATTGATGTGTACCTATAGCCATTAATTAAGAAACTGAAAGAATTTATGGACTTTTGGTATGCTTACGTATGATTGTGTTATGGATCAATGTTTTCAATTGTATACAGCCTTGTTATGGACAATTAACAACTTTTCAGCATATGGTGATCTATTTAGTTGAAGTATGAAGGGGTATTAGGATGTCCCATTTGCACATGTGGGATAGATCGTCATTTTTAATAAGAGAAAAAATAGCTTTCATGGGACATGCAAGCTACACGTTCATTGATCCCTGTATGTCTGTACATACTGTTTAAGGCTCATCAAACAACTTAGGATGTTAGTTCATTGGATTTGGGTTATTAAGACAAAACTAAAATATAATCAATAACATTTATTGAAATTATAATAACAACACTTTATTAGCAACTGTCAATGGATTATATTTATAATCTACAAGTTTTTGGACATAAATCCCAATAATAACATTATTATGTGGTGTTTGATCTTCTTCTTGTGAATTGTGAATAAAGTTAACAACTATAGGAACAACAACTTGAGAAGAAGTTATAAATGAAGGAGTTCCCACCATGAGGCCCAAATTGCTAGTCACTTTACACAATAAGATGACAAGCAAACAAGATGGCCTACGCGATAAGAAGCACTAAGCGAGAAAGACTAAGTGAAGAACCCCATGCAAATGTAAATATAAATGTAAATAAAAACAATTAGTTTTTTAAAAAAAATATAACAAACCGTCAACATGTTAACAATTTCAAAAATGGAAAAATACAACATAGTCACAATAAAAAGTAACAAAAATGTCTCAGTCAACAAGCGATTAATTGGCCACACACGCGCGTAATATATTTAGTACACGATCTTGTACTAAGATCATTTAGATTTGGATCCAAATCTAAAAGATATTTTTCAAGACTCTTTGCTACATGATCGTTTAGATTTGAATTCAATTTTTTTTAGGATTGTTTGGTATACTATAATTTAGATTTGACTACACGATCATTTAGATTTGTGGTACATGATGGTCTAGATTTGGCTACCTAAATCTAAATATTTTTTCAAGATTCTTTGGTAGGACGTTTAGAATTGCCTACACAACCGTTTAAACGATTTTTTTTTCAAGATTTTGTGCTACACTATAGTTTATATTTGGGTGTTGTGAGTTCCAACAATCTTTTTTCTAATGATTTTTTTTCAAAATTCTTTATATTACGAGATTTTGAACCAAATAACATTTTGAAAAAAATAATACAAGATTTATGATTAATTGAAGAAAAAAATCATTATTTAAAAAAAATATAAAAAGAAAAATGACAGAAAAAATAGACGATGGAAAGATAAAAAAAAAAGAGTGTAGAATAAAGACCATGAAAATGAAGACAAACCTTGACTATTTAAAGAAAAATGGAGATTCATATACTTTTTTATTTTGTTATATGGACAATAAATATATTTTTGTTGGTTAATTATATTTATGAAATTTAAAGCTTACAAAGAGGTGGATAATCATAATTAAAAGTAAAGTTATTACAAAATGAATTTAAAAATTAAAGTTATATGAATAAAGCAAAAAAAAAAAAAAAAGGTAGCTACACGATCCCCATTCGTGCATCCTTGTAGACTTAGAAGTGGACGGGGTCTTTATTTTGTATAAGGTAAAATTACTAAAGCATATTACTGGAGCAAACTGGAGTAAAAATGTTGTATGAGAAATTGGTCCAAGATTTGGTGATGTGGAAAGATTCTCCTATTGCTTGTTTTATGCTATAATCTCTTTTCAAATATTGTGAGTTCATGGTTGTCAAAGCGAGAAAGAATTTCTCTAACAATATCTTTTTCAAACCATTTGGTGCAGTGATAGATTTGGAAGGTAGATAGTACAGCCAAACCTCTTCGCCTCGTCGGTTAATGAAAAGGGGAAAGCCCTCAAGTTAAGTCGCTCTTCGTTTATGCCGTGGGACCTCATTCCATCACAAACCTTGTGGAAGTCCTTCAAGTGTTTGTGCGTATCTTCTCCTGGGCTTCCTTTAAAAATGGGCAAGAGGTGTATATGTAAACTCGAGCTTTGTTTTCTTTTAAAATTATTTTAGATTAAGCGTTTATTTCAGAAGTGTGATTAGTCTAAATGAAAGTTTTCCAAATATAGGTTACTATTGACAAAAATATTTATTAGTTGGACAAAAGAAACTTTGAAAGTTACTAAGTTTAAATCATGGCTTTTGTTGAGTTTTGTATTTAAAAAAGTAAAAGGTGGTAAATTTTTTGGTTTAAGCTAAGTTTAATTGGAATTTGGTTAGGGAAGTGTTAAGTAAATTTTTTGGTTGGATGTAGAGCAGCAAAATGAACATAAGCAGGAGGTCGAGGACTTTAAGGTGAAGGAAAGTTTGGTGTTGGCCATAAAAAGGGAAAAGAAGCATTTTTTTTATGTGATTCTGTGCAAGCACTTCTTCAACCTATTTCATCTTCGTTTCTTCAGAAAAAGTGGAGATAAGAGCTTGAAGAAGTTGGATCTAGGCTCTCTTGAAGATTGGTGCTTGGGAAGCTGAAGCAAATTG
>JBBPDI010064730.1:0-19694 GCA_037974545.1 Cucumis variabilis
AGGAAGGAATCTACATTGAGAGAGAAGGTGGATTTGGTCAGTCACATTGCAAGGGATCTTCAACATATCTGAAAGAGGGAGGATAAAGATAGGAGTGGAAATGGAGGTTGAAGAGATTTTCTCTCTCTAAGATTGCTAGAGGAAAGTTTGTGTGTTTAACTTTCACTCTCTGTTTTCTCTATCGATTTTGTGCTCTGTTTTTTTCGTGGGAATACTGAGGGGAACGACGTCGATGGGACCGAGGAGACGTCGAAAGTACGATAATACCCTTTGAGTTTCGAATGAAATTACCAAATTGGCTGTTCTTAATTTGTTTGATTGGGGGTTGTGCTGATATTTGCCAGGCAAGAGCCAAGTGGAAGTCCTAGAATGGATAGATCGACGTTTTTTTTTTCTTTTGGCACACTTGGACGTTTTTCTTTCTTCTATAGTTCTATTTGAAGCTCGGGGGTGAACTTGCAGGGGGGTAATCGCATATACAAAATGCACTTTCTAGAGAAAAAAAAAAAATAGAAGAAGAAAATGATTGTTTTTATTGATGCAAAATCGGATATGTAATGGGTAATTTTATAAAGGTGATTTTATAATTATATATATCTTCAACCACATTCATATGTTTCCATGGTAATTTTATAATTTGAAAAAGAGAGGATATGTAAGACTATTAGACAGTTAGTATGTTAAGAATTAGTTATCAGTTTTCTTCAACCTCCAGCTTGTTAAAGTAGTTTCATTTTTGTTACAATCCATTATCAAACTTCCATGTACAAACTTATATAAATTCCTTCACTTGTTCATAAATAAATTGAGTGAAAGCTTTTTCAAAACTCTATTCAATATGGTATCAGTGAACACCCTTTCCTCCTAAACTTTCTGGTGGCCGAACTCTGTTCATACTCTACCATTGAAACCTTCTGCTGCAACGACTCCGACTCCAACTGTCAATATGTCACAGACCTCACCGGAAAACCAAGAAAATCCCAATTCGAATAAGTCTGATACCTTTGCCCAAACCTCCTTCGATCAAAACCAAGGATATTTGAATCCTTATTTCCTTCATCACAACGATAACACGAACTTAGTACTTGTCAGGGAGCAGTTAATTGAGGAGAATTATGTTGGAGCCGAGCGATGACCATTGGACTCTCAGTAAAGAATAAAATCAGTTTTGTTGATGGAACCATCACACAACCAACCGGAGACCTCATTCCATTGTTATTTCTTGGATATTAAACTCAGTCTCTAAACCCATCTGAGTCAGCATTCTCTTCTCAGACTTTGCAAGAACAATATGGGTAGACCTCAAGGAAAGATTTCAAAAGAAGAATGCACTAAGGATATTTCAATTGAAACTGTCCCTGGCAACACTGTCCATCTACAAGCCGAGCCTTTTCTCTTCTCCTTCAAGAAGAACAATAAAGGTCAATCGGATCCTTTGGGCAATGGCATTTGCAGTAAGTTCAAGTTCTTCAAAGAGTAACTCCATAAACAAACAAAGAAAAGAGAGACCTATGTGCACCCATTGTAATCTTCCTGGACATACAGTGGACAAATGCTACAAAATTCATGGATATCCTTCTGGATATAGAACAAGACATCAACAACAAAGAAATAATAATGCTGTTAACTCAGTAACAATTTAGAATGATGAGAGTGCACCTCAAGGGACCACGAAACTCAATTCAATTCTAAAGATTAACAACACTGCAGAAGCCTTAATATAGTGTCAAAATCTTTTTAATCAACTTCAGGCCCAAATAAATGCTTCTAGTTAGCAAACTACCTCACACATAGCAGGTATTTCTTATTCATTTCCTTTATGGATAATAGATTCTGAAGCATCTACTCATATCTCTTGTCGCAAGTCTCTTTTTGCATCGATCCAACCATGCTCTACATTAATTCGTTTTCCAAACAAACAAGTTTTTCAAGTTAAAAATGTTGGTACTGTAAAATTATCAGAATTCATAGAGCTGCAAAATGTATTATACATACCAGAATTTTCATTCAATCTTATATCAGTGAGTGCATTGACAAAGGACATACCAGTAAATATTAGCTTCTCTAATAACATTTGTGTGATTCAAGACAAGTTCACTTTGAAGAAGATTGGCAGTGCTGAACTTTTGTACGGTCTCTATGTCTTCAGTCTTGGAAAAGACTCCACTGTGCATTTACCTGTGTGTATTATAACTAATAATGATGCTTCTTTGTGGCATCAAAGACTTGGTCATCCATCTTTTGATACATTGAAATCTCTGCAAAGTTTGTTACAATTGAAATTTTTTTGTTCTCATCATTGTACTACTTGTCCATTAGCCAAACAAAGAAGACTCTCTTTTTCATCAAATAATCATCTATCTTTTAATGCTTTTGATCTTATTCACACTGATATTTGGGGTCCCTTATCTACTGCCACTCATGAAGGTTATACTTATTTTCTTACCATAGTAGATGATGCTACTCGTTTTACATAGTTTTTCATGCTTAAACAAAAGTCTGATGTCAAACTTGTCATACCTCAGTTTTTTAAGCTTATTGAAACTCAATATGGTAAGACAATTAAGCAAATCCGTTCTGATAATGCCCCTAAACTTATGTTCACTGATTTCTTTAAAGAAAAAGGAGTGTGCATCAATTCTCTTGCATAAGTCGACCGTTTTGATCTGAGCCACCCCTTGTTCTAAGCCACATGCGTGAGCTGTTTCAAACTCGAGCCGCCACCATCTTCATCGAGCCGTTCCACGAGTTGCTCCTTCACGATCAAGCCACGCACGTGCAAGCGATTAGAGCCGGTCTTCTTTCACGAGCCATGCACGCGAGCCAACTGTCCTTGCCAAGTCGTTCCCTATTTTAAGCCACTTCTTGGTGAGATTTGCTTAGTTTTGATTGGATTTGGTACTCCCTTAGTATTTATCTATTTTGTCCCAAACAAGTTAAGTTATAGATTTTAAGATGAGATATTTTTGCTGGAAATTTTGGTAAAAATTTTAATTGGGAATTTGGGCTGTGAATTTTCTCCCAACCAAGGTTGAATTGAATTTCAACCTCCTTCGTGGATTGGCTTATTGGAAAGTTTGATCGTCGCTAGGATTAAATTTTGTGCAGCTAATCTCCAGATAAGAGATTTTTCTATTGGATCCCCACATTAAAGTTGCATGCATATTTCTGTATCATGTACTAATATAGTTAAGAGAGACATATTTGATTGAGACGTTATGACCATGGTACATTATAATTATGGCATGCTATGGCTAAACATGATATGATTGAGTTATGTTTGACTGAGTTATGATACTTATGACACGATATATTTATGTAGGCTATGATGTTATGTTAGATTTACTGTTAGAGTCGTACCATATAGGTGTCCCTCAAGATCACCACCTATTTATGCCTGTGTGGCCAATTTTATGTGATTTGACAAGATCACTTACAACCCGACTCTCCTTCAAGGTGTTTCCTTCGGAATCATCGAGAGCTCAGATGTGTCCTAGGGGTCACTGGATAGCGTGCCTTTGGAAGCACAATAGTTAAGCGGTACCTTCTTATAGGACTCTAACAAAAATTTAACCGACATCTAGTGGGACTAATAGTGGGTCCTTTACTGAGTATAAATTTATCCTCACCTTTTCTCTATGTTTAATTTTACAGGCTAAGGTAAAGGTAAAGGCTAGCTGGCAAATGACAAAAATAGACCGTGGTTCACTATAGAGGGATAATATACGTTTTCTTTCGCATTTATTGTTTTCAGTATTCAATTTTTAGAAAACTATTTTAGAACTCAGGTTTACTTTTAGATACTTCTTTTATTTTAAAGAGGGCTCAGACTAGTATTTTAACTAATTTTTTAAATTATTATTTTATTTACATACTTAACTTATATTTTATGAATTAATATTTGAAGTGTTCTTTTAAAACTTAGTATTTTCTTTTATTTTAAATAAAAAGTTTTTACGTGTTTTATTGGTAATGACTCTAGCTCAGTATAAAGAGTTGGATCGTTACACTTTTATTAGAATAATGAGATCAAAACGCATAAGAAGATGATCAAAATGCGTAACTTAAGTTGTAAATACATAAGTATTTAAAAATACATGAGTATTTAAAAATACATCTGCACAAGTATCATGCCTGTTTTACGCATTTGACATGTCTAAATGTAGGATAATGAACAAAGAAAGAAACTAGTGATCACATGATACATCTTGCACAAAGATACGCGATGAGAACTCATCGAGCGATTAACATCTCCAGGCGAGGAACTACGTCATCATGCGAGGAAGGCTCACTAGAGGACAAGAATAGTAGTTGGAGTGATGTGACCTCATAGAATCAAAATCGGTGCTGACAATCTCAGAGGAATAGAAGTTTCTCGCTTAAATCTATCTATAAAAGTATTTCATCCCCACCTAGAAGGGGGGCCTGCAGGGGCCATAAGAGGTCTGAATAGACCAAAAAAGAGGCTTGCATGGGCTAGCAGCCTAGAGAGTTGGTGGCAAGGATTAGCCTCACCAGTATTTGTACAACACTCCTCTGACCAGATTGTAACGGGAAAGCTTAGAGTTTGTGAGGAGAAGAGTTCACCCCCCGTTCCCCCCTAACTTGTCTTTCATTTTCTTCCTCTTTCTATTTTATTATTTGCTTTTCATTGTATGTAGTTATATTGTACATTGGTCGAAGGTCTTCATTCATTAACACAATGTCTTTATACATTTTTCAACCCATCATTTCTCGACTTCTCATATGTCAATGTGTTATTAGTAGTTAGGGTTGTGATAAGTCATCGATAAGAAGTCTAGATTATAAATCTCATTACATTAGTTGAGTTATATTCATCGACTGGCCAGTGTCATTCACTTACCTTAGAGGGAAAGTAACAAGGATAAGGCTAATGCGCGTATGGAGGAGTTTTTCGCAAGATAACTTCCAACATTTGTATCCTGAAAGGTGAACAAGTGTGGACATTACGTGCTGAGAGGTTGCTATCCTTAAATGAGAAGTTCTATAAGTATTATAAGAGAATTCTTCTAGATATGTTTCACATAATCAAGCGCAGGCATTTGCATCCCAAAAGGTGAGTAGGTGTAGTGTCTAAACACTTCAAGAGAAGGTCTCCTTAATCATGGACTGATTATGCAAGTTACATCACATGGAGAATCTCGCATTGCTTAATTGCCTAATATCACGTAGGCCTTCATTCACCTCCCTGTAAGACCCGTATCAGAAATTTAAGTGAAGAAGTAAAAACTTTGACTGAGTGTTTGAGCTTTGGAGGTTTGTGTGGTCTTCGTGAGAAGAATCAAGTCTTTTGCAGAGAAGGAGTTTGTAGGGAAAACTAGAAAGTTGAAGGTTCTAAGTTAAGAAGTCTGTGAGGAAGCCTTGAAGTTTAAGTTCACTGTAAGAGTTCTATTCGAGTAAAGGTTGGTTAGTTCACGAGGAATAATTTTTAGAGTTTAAGTGTGACCATGTAATAAAGTTATTTGTGAGAAAGGTTGGGTGAGTTCATCGTGGAATGAAGTTTGGCGAGAAGAAGTAAGGAAAGTTCGAAGAAATTTCACAAGTGTAGTTAGTGGCCACGTGTGGAATATAAGGTAAGCATGAATAAGGACACATTTTAATTTTTCACGTACTCCACTAAGAAGCAAAAGGTGGCAAATTGAGAAGAGTTTAAGCATGTCTAGTTGGTTAAGAGCCCTATAAAAGAGGGCCTCAGTCATTTGATTTGGAAGAAGAAAAGAAAATTGTTGAAGTGCTGTTGTTTTAGTTCACGAGAAGAGGCTTAAAGGAAGAAGAAAAGAAGTTCTTTAATAAAGTTTTTTAAGTGGTGTTCTTCTTAAAAGTTTTGTGGTTCTGCTTTAGTACATTGAAAGAAGAATTCAAATGAAAAGTGTTTCAAAAGAGATTTCTATGAAAAGTTTATATGTTGTCAAGCATAATTTATAATGTTAAAGCTTGATTTGATGATTATGATTTCCATACTATAAAATGGTTTTCAAACCATTAGTTGTTTCTTTGAGATGATGCTAACTTTTATGTGCACATAAAGAGTCAAGGCCACCATGGGGTGTACAAACTACATGGTGATAAGAAGCTAGCTTATGTGTTGAAAGGAGTGTATAAAGCTTAGCGGTCTGAGCAACAAGGACGAATCTGTATGTTATCGGATGATGTTGATATAGTAGTCAAATGCGAGGTACTGAGACCAAGTGTAAAGAACGGTCTGAGATTCTTGATGAAAAGAATAATGAACTAATGCGTGTTTATGTGAAATTGTTATGTTATAAATGTGTTTGTTAAGCATAAAGAAAGGTTTATGCGAAATGAAATGATTTGATGTTGTATATGCAAAATGGTGTTAATGAAAAGATACTGCGAAAAGGATTTCATAAAACCCCACTAAATCTTTTAGACTCATTCTTTCAAAATTTATCTTCCAGAGCTTAGGCGTTGAGGCAAAAAAAGAGAGAAAGTTTGAGCTTACTAGGCAAGAAGTTGTCAAGCGTTTTAAAGTCTAAGTGTTGTTGTTGTATTATGGTTAAATGTGTTATGTATATTATTGTACCAAATGCCTTATTAAGAAATAAAAGTTTAAAGTTTGTTTTATCTTTTCGCGTTAAGTTCTAATCGCTTAAAGTACTGTTGTTAAGCATTTGACGATTAAGATAAGTTAAGGAAGGTAAGACGAGTGTCTTTGGTGTTTTGTCAAGGACGTTCAAGTCGCACCGCATCTTGCGAGACAAGCAAGCAGGTTAACTGTGCGCAGTGTGACACTGTCTCTCGTATACAAGTTAGTTCACTTAATCTTCCATCTTACCATAATTTATCCCATTGTGTATGAGTCTCTAGGTGTAAGTAAGTAGTTTTAGTTCTTTTAGCTTAATTGTCATAACGTCTAAATAATAATAAACCCTAGATTTAATATCTGGAAACACTTCCCTTTGTTTGACCCTGGGTCACCTAGGTAAATCTACTATTCATTTGCACTTGGGCGAGCAGTAGGAAAACTTGTGCTCAACGAAGACTTAGCTATCATGCAATAAAGAGGTACATAGTGAGCATCTCACATGCTATGATCATGACCCATGACCTATCGCATAGAATTAATCGCATAATACAACAAATTCTAGTAAGCATCTAACCCGCGATGACCCTACTTCGTGACATATTGGAATTGCATTATATAAAGGCACAACTGTTAAGTCCTAGTATGTCCACGTGTGATAACATAATCTCAAACCGCATCCAACCAATACTTATGTAAGATGTATTTCTAAATACTTATGAATTTACAATATAAGTGATGAGTTTTGATCCTCTTCTCATGCATTTTGCCTCATTATTCTAATAAAAGGAGCTATAATAACGAATATTTATACATGTTATCACACCCCCAAATTTAGAATAATGCTTGTCCTTAAGTATCACTCCGTATTGTGCTTTTCCTCAAGCATCGTTCCTCCTTAAAGACTCACCTTCCCCTTTTGTGTTTCTAGACTTCTCAAAGTGCAAGCAAGTTTTATTCGTTACTCAGGGTTTACTCTCATCGAGTACTTCTTTGCTATGAAAACGTTTTTAAGTTCACAATGCGACAAGCTTAATACTCAAAATACCTTTGTTCATTCCCCGTAGTAAATCTTATTGTCGAAGTTATAAATGGCTAAAATTCCCAAAAAAAATTTGAATCCCTTTTATTAGTGAAAGAATTCTTTTTTATTATATTTACATTGAGTTTGGCGTTGAGTGGAAAGTCATAGGTATTCTATGAGTCCGTTTCTCACCTCAACAGTAACTCGTACCGTCTTTTATTATTCAATTGTTTGAATTTTTACTTTTTAAGCTTTGCTTCGTTTTATTTTTTGCGAGAGAAGATGACATAGGAGTTATTATTTAATTAGATGCAGTTTTTTTTTGTTTTTTTGAAACTTTTTGGCTTTGTTTCAATTTTTGTTAAAATGCCTTGTTTTTGAACGATTTAAGAGGATTTCCAAAAAGTTTTAAAAGCAACACAGAAGGTTCCTTTTTTATGTCGATGACTTGGGTTGTGATATTTATATGACCATTATAGAAGGTTTGCATTTGGAAATGTAAAAAAATGTGAAAATTTTGAGTAAAAGTATTGTTTTGTGTTTGGAGTGAGTTTTTTTTTAATCGTGACATAGATGGCCTTTTTACAAAACGATATTCTAAATGTGGAATGTGGTACATCATTTTCAAAAGAGAAATTAGCCCTTTTATTTATGATTTTCCTACAAAAAAACGTACCATGGGAGCATGAACCAAACACTACACAAAAATTCGATCATGTAAAAAGCATTGAATAGTAAGAAAAAAAACAAAATGTCCACCCGCGTTAAATTTATGAAACGTTAATCGAAAGTCCGAATACATTAATGTAATAATATTATTGTTCATATCAGGTGCAGACAAAAAATACAACATATACATATGATAGAAAATAACCTATGTTAGTGGAATATGTAGGAACCTTAGTACCTCGCAACGTCGATTTACGTACACTGTCACAATAAGACAAGAAGAAAACATATATCAAGACAACAAACTCTTGGTTTTGATGGCAGACAAGAAATGAAAAGAAAAAACTGATGTCAGAACATACCTTTGAATATGGACCTAACCACACGTACAAACGACATAGGAAGAAACCAATTAATAGTTAAACAGAAATGAAACGTGGCAAGTTTGAAAGATTTGTTTTCTGCCTCAGAGAAAGGAAGTTTGTTCAAAATTATGAAACCAAACTTCATATGAAGAAACAAGTGTCATCACATATGCAATGCATTAAATGTGGTGATATGAAGGGCATAGACACGTTCTCAAATGTGGTGATATGAATGGCATGGAAATCACGTAATGCAACAAATGACAGTATAGCATGGATGCGAAGTAAGTATACACATACAGATTAGTACATGGTTGTATTGTTGTTGGGTTATGTTGTTTCTTTCTTTTTGAAATAACATACACGTGTTACTTGGGAATTAGTCTGAGTAATCTAACATCTGTGTAACGCATCTGTAATACTTTAGTAAGTAGGTTTACTACACGTATTGTGCATGCCATATCTTTCTCTATTGCATGGTTTATTCTAAGCGACACGTCATGGGTCCTCTATGTACCTCTTTATCGCATAAAGTCTAAGTCATCATTGAATCCAAGTTTTCCTTCTACTTGCCTAAGTGCAAGCGAAACATTAGGTTCATCTGAGTGATCCAGGGTAGAACACGTATAATTTTTTCAAGATATTAGTTCTAGGGTCTTAATCATATATAGGCGTTATGATGATGGGATTAAAAGAATAATGAAATAACTAAGGTTACTTATTTACACCTAAAGACTCATGCACAGGGGGGGTAAAACATAAAATGATGGAAGGTCGAGCGAACTAACTTACGGAAAGGCGGTGAAGGAAGGTCTCATGCTATTAGGGTAAAGAGCTACATGACTACCTCAATGCGATGTAACTCACTAAACTATCTTATGATTAAGACGTGCTCCTCTCAGAGTCATTGAATGTCACACTTGGTCTCCTTTTGGGATCCAAATGACTAAGGCTAGTTAGATGGTTTATATCCAGTAATACTCATTTATTCTACTTAGAAGGCTTTACATTTAAGGACAAAAATATCTCGATATCTCAATCCACACTTGTTTGCCTTTTAGGAAACAAATGATGAAAGTTTCCTCGTAAAGTAGAGAAAACTCTTCCTTGCGTGTGTTAACCATGTCCTTGCTACACACCCTCTCAAAAAGTTGGTGACATCACTGGCCAAGTGTAGAATATAACTCAGCCAACACACTAAGCAGTATGAATAAACATTACTTATCAAGAACATCATAAACCTAAGCTACAAATAAAGACAAGAGAAATGAACAGTAGAGGCATGGATGGATTGAAAAGTGTATAAATATGTAATATATAAATAATGTAGGCCTTCAGCCACTGTACAATATGAACAACATATATTATAAAGAAGTGTGAAAATTGAAGAAAAGAAGATTGGATTGAAATATAAGTTAGGGGGAACAAGGGATGATTATTTTCCTCTCAAAATCTGAGCTTTTTCTTTACACTCTGATCAGACAATGAAGAAGTGATGTGCATCCGATGGCTAGGCTAATTTGTACCATTGGCTTTCTTGGTTTTAAACTTGTGCCTATTCTAGCGTCTTTGTGTGTGTGTGGCAGTATGTTAAGATGTCGCTTCCCTCCTTGGTGAAGATGAAGTGCTTTTTATAGGCAACTTTAAGCGAGAGACTTCTGCTCCTCATCTTGTCAGCATCATTTTAGGTCATAGGAAGTCACGTCACTCAGACTACTATTCTTGTTTTGTAGTGAGCTTTTCTCGCGTGATGACGTGATTCCTTGCTTGGAGGTGTTAGTTGCCAGGTGAGTTCTCATCGCATGACCTATACATGATATGTCCTTTGCAATTTGCTCCTTTTTTGTTCACTTACCCTGCATTTAAACACGATAATCACGTAAAACAAACATGATGCTTATATAAGTTATATCCTAAATACGTATGTGTTTACAACACAAGTTACACGTTCTGATCATCTTCTTATGCGCTTTATCCTCATTATTCTAATAAAAAAAGTCTATAATAACGGGCATTTCTACGCGTTATCAGTACATGACAATCAAGAACATGCCATGGGAAAATTGAATATCGATAGTAAACTGTAAAGTCCCAAAAATAAGACAATTTTTAAATTGGATTATCTTGGTTAAATTATTAATGTTAGAATTATTTGGGGTGAATTGAGTTTTTGGTAAGGATTATATGTTTGTGAGGATTAGAATTAATTAAATATTTATAAAAAGAATATTTAATTAATTATTAGAATTGGAAATTTTTGATATTGTTAAGGATTGGTAAAGATGGATTGATATTTGGTAATTTAGTTGGTAAAATCATGGAGTAATTATGATTAATTATATTATTGAAAATAAGAATAATTATATTATCCCATTGGGGATAATATAATTATTTAGAAAGATATGTAAATGTAATATATTTAAATTTTGGAAATAATAATAATTATATTAAAGGTATTATAATTATTAAGTTCATATATATGTAATTTTTAAGGAAAGATATTTTGGGAGAGAAGTAATTATATTATGAAAAATATAATTATTTTTAAAAGATATTGTTTTTGGGAAAAGTAAAGGAAGTGATTCGATGGATTAGAGTTAATGAAGAGAGAGAAAATTTTGGATTTGCTATTATTGAAAAGGTAAAAAACAAAATATTTGGTTTGGTGGGATTTTAAAGAAAGAGAAAAGAGGAAGGGAAAGGAAATTAGTTTAAGGAAAATTAATAATAATAGTATTTTATTATTAATATTATATATTTTTTAACCCTTGTGAAACGTGCACACTATTCACTATTCATTTTCTTCAACCTATATTCTTCCTTCCTCACAAACCTAGCCACCACTCTTCACCCTCCTACCGTTACCGACGACCGTCGCAGCTCAGACGAAGTCATTCTCATTCGTTGGACGTTGTTCATCTTACCGTTTGCGTTCAGTCAAGCTGTGTGAAGACTCCATTTGGAGACTCGAGTCGAACTTCTTCATCGTTGGCCTTCACGGCTGCTGACTTCAATTACATTGATGCCTCACTATCTCGAGCTTCGTCAGTGTCTTTATTTTGGCAAGTTTCGCTGCTCCCATTGTCCGACGAAGCTAAAGCCAACCACGAAGTTCATAGACCTGAGCGATCTTCAATCCAAGCCATCCCTTTGTAACTTGTGCTCTTCCTAGCTGATTTCTTCCCACCATCGGGAGCCTCCATCTGTTTTGTGAGCTAAGTTACAATCGAGCCCCTTTCCAAGTTGCACGTGTCCTTCTTTACAGAGCTTCATGAGCCGTGTGCTTCACCCAAGCTGAAGCCTCTTCTAGCCAAGCCACCTTTCATTTTAGCCTTTATTGCAAACTATTTAAGCCATTTGGGTGAGTTGTGTTGGGTTAGTACGCCCAATTGATTGTTCTTTGGTCCTTGACTAAATTTTTAGTGGGACTGAATTTAAGTTAAGTTATTTATTTGCTTTGAAGGTTTACTTGGCTATTTTGGAGGATTCGAAGCGTGGAAATTATCCACCCAAGGTTGAATTGGAATTCAACCACAACTCTAGGATTGCCTGTTGAAAAGCTGGAATAGTTTGGTTTAACTAATCTCTAGGCAAGGGATTTTCTTATTGGATCCCCACATTAAAGTGCATGCATATTCTTTATCACAGATTAATGTAGTTGAGAGAGACATGTATGACTGAGACGTTATGACCGTGATACATTGTAATTGAGGCATGCTATGATTAAACATGATATGATTGAGTTATGTTTGACTAAGTTATGATATTTATGATAATGATATATTTATATACGCTATGATGTTATGTTAAACTTACCGTTAGAGTCGTACCATATGGGTGTTATTTGGGATCACCACCTATTTATGCCTATGTGTCAGTTTTATATGTGATTTTGAGTCACCGAGAGCCAATTGTGTTCCTAGTGGATCACTGGATAGTGTGCCTTCGGGGGCACAATAGTTAGACGGTACCATCTTTCAAGACTCTAACAGGAATGTAACAAACATCTAGCTAGACTAATAGTGGGTCCCTTACTGAGTATAAGTTATACTCACCCTTTCCCTATGTTTAATTTTACAGGCTATGGTAGAGGTGAAGGCAAACTGGCGAATGACCAGAAGAGACTGTGGTTGACCATAAAGGGACAGTATATGTTTTATTTCGCATTTATTATTGTCAGTATTAAATTTTCAGAACTTATTTTAGAATTCAGGTTTACTTTTAGATATTTCTTTTTATTTTTTAAAGTGGGCCCGAACTAGTATTTTAAATGATATATTTATTTATTATTTTATTTCACACATTTTTTATTTACTGATTTTAAATGAATCTTCAAAACGTTTTCTTAAAATTTAATAATTTCTTTTATTTTAAATAAAAAGTTTTTATTTGTTTTACGGGTAATGACTTCAGTTTAGTATAAAGAGTTAGAACGTTACATAAACATACGTACAAATATAGAATGGGAAACGAACAGATGCACAACAATTAACAACAACAGTCAACAAGAGCACTACATTGCAACAATTAAGCAAGTAGGACAAGGTATATATTCGACAAGGCAAAAGTTACTTATGCATTGAAGACCCCAACTAAAATAATTATATCACTGTGCAATGTGATGGGTGGGGTGGACAACACAGGCAAGAGAGGATGGTCAAACGACTATTCATAGGTAGACAATACAGGTCGGAGAGAGATAATTAAAGAGAAAGACAGAACAGAACAGAGAAAGTTGAGCATGGAAATTTTCCAATCGTGCAGACATAAAAGAAAGGAACATGGACACCATGGCCACACAGATACACAAATCCAAAGTGTACATGTCTTAAATCTAAACCTGAACATAGCACCATCATACATAGGTACAAATAGAATATAATATTTCATAAAAGAAACAAAGACAATCATTCAAAAAAATAGAAGAAAGGCATCACGATGGGCAAAAACAATAAACAACAGATTCATTTGACAAATGAACCCACGAAACAGAATAAGGACATCAGGGTAAAAAAAAAGTACACACGAACACATTCATTTGGCAAATTAACCCACAAAACAGGAGAATGACATGGTGATCGGGAAAAAAATTTACATGAACAGATTAATTTTCCGAATAAACCCACAAAATAGAACATAGAAGAAAAAAAGGAAATCAACATTTATATGTAAATCGAAAAGGCTTCAGCTCATTATCGACAGTGGAAGAGGAAGGGAAGGAAGAAAATTTACCTCAATCTCTATCTTGCTTGAAACCACCAAAGCCATAATTGAGGTAGTATTCATCACTCATCCGTAGAGAGAAGTTCGAGTGGTAATGGGGTTAACCGAGCAACAAGGGGAAGATCGAGAGTGTAGGTGAGTGTTGAGTGGCAAGTCTAGAAGACAAGCCATGCAAGGAATCAGAAACCTAGTCAACAAAACTTCGATCAACGGGATGGAAATAGAGGCCACATTTAATTGAAAGTTTAGCCAGTCAACGAAACCCAAACCCACGACGGGCGACAAAGATCGAAGTAGTAGAAGAGGGAAAAATAACTCAGGATAGAGAAAAAAGTAGTAGAAGACAAATTAGTGGAGAAATGTACTATAAAAAATAAGACGGTGAACGATGGACAAAAATGCGATGGAGAATGAACAGAGTGCAAGCTTTTTGTGGTAGAAAATCCAATAAGGCTGAAGGTATATGGGCAACGCAACGTGTTGAGAAGACAGAGAAAAAAATGTGAGGGGTGTGTGAAGAAGATTGTACAGAATGCAAAAGATGAGGGGTCAGATTATGGAGATTTAAAGGGAGGTTGAGAGGAAGGATTGAGATGAGCAGACGGATGGAGAGGAAGGAAGAGATAACACACAGATCAAGAGAAAAGAAAAGGAATAAGAGGAAGAACTCAAGTTTTGAGGGGGATTATGAAGGAATAAAGGGGGAATAAAGATAATACTCCCCCACTTTAATCCTTGACTCATAGTGGGAAGGACTTTAGTTCTTTCCTTTCCTTTCCCTCCCCCAAACAGCCCCTTAGTAGACTAAGGGGTAACAACAAACCACATGCATAGAATCTTTTGTTATTTAAATTACCCTTTACAATAATTCAAATAAAAAGATAATAATTATCCATGTAGGACAATTTGTCTTTAGTCTTCAACCTTTCAATGAGAATTTCTAATTGATGGTCAAAATAAAAAAACTAAAGCATTTCTTGTGAGACCTGTTTCTGAAACAAAAAGGTCAATTTTTGACTAAGTGTTAAGAGAAAACTTTTTTTTTAAAGGAGTTCAAGTTTTTAAGTCGAATGTTAGGCGTTTGAAGTTTTGTTCTACGTTATAGTAAGGCGATGCGAGAAGACATTTGACTTTTAAGTATAAATAGGCGTTTTGAGTACAACGTGAGGTGAAGCTAGGAGAGGAAAATGTCTGATCTTGATTTGACAGAGATTACATGTAAGGTTAAGAGCTAAGCATGATTAAGTGAAATGTTAATCTTACACGTGTAAAGTTGTAAGTAGCAGCTGGCAAGCTAAGACAAACTCAGGAATGACTAATCTGGTTGAATATTAGTATAAATTGAACTGAAAAGATTAAAGAAGTGGCTGGTTTTCAGAGAATGTTAAAAGAATAGTCCAAGTGTTAAGCTAATGCCAGGCGAGAAGAAAAGTTGAAGATAGGCGTTTTAAGCTAAGGAAAGACCAAGTTTTTGTGAATGACTTTTCCAAAGTGTTTTTATATATTTTAAGAGCTTTCTTTTATGATTCATATTGATTTGTAAAGAATATTTATAAAGAGATTTCAAATGAAAGCTTATGTTATGATTAAAATAAGTTTTATGTGTTTCAAATGAATATGACATTGTGTTCAAACCATTAGTCTTTTCCTATGAATGAGCTAACTATTATGTGCACATAAGGAGTAAAGTCAGCCATGTAGAAAAGGACTGCATGGTAGAATGACGATGACCAGTGCATAAAAGGAGCGTATTGTGTTTGGTAGCCTGAGCAATAATGAATGAACTAGAAAATTCTCAGATGCCGTTGATGAAAAGGACATCACAGTAATCTAAACGCAAAATGATAAGTCTTGGCGTAGGGAATGGTTCATGTTCTTGATAAAAGGACATGTGAGACTAATAATGAGATTTATGTGATATGATGTATATGTGAAATGGGGTGTTAAACCTTTTTAAATAAAAGGATTGCTTTTATGAAATGTGTTTTCAATAGGCTTTCTTAAAACTCACTTGCTAAGTCTTTTCACTTACGTTTTAGGTTTTCCTTACCCAGGTGATTAAGCGTTAAGGCCAAGTTAAGAGAGGATGAGACAATTGCTAGGTGGGAAAGCTTTGCAAGGCATTTTAATTTAAGTTGTTATAAATTTTGTATCCAGGATGTCAGAATTGCTCAAGTCACGTCATGTACCGTATTGTAAGTGTTGGACACTTGCGGGACAGGGCGTGACATTTCTTGTTTGGTTTCACATGTAACATCAAAAGAAAATATGTCAAAGAGAATTCATTATCGATTTTGTTCTTGAGCAAAATAGAAGTTTCAACAAGCATTGAAATCAACATGCAATTTTGTAGAGGTGATGAGGTTTTAGGGAAAAAGATGATCTCCAAAGATTATAGTGGTTCAAGTCGTCTCTCGGGTTGAGTGTAGGTGATCCAGGAAGGGTGTGACAAATTATTGTTAAAATGATGGTTACCTCGCTTGCTTGGGTCAGAATAGGTGTGATTTAATCACAATAAGACATCTAACATCGTCGTTTGAGTTACCAAGGCAGCTCACCATTTCTCCCTTTTTGAAATTTAAATAAAAAAGTTCTGAATTCCTGAGAAACTGATAAGGCAGTCCTAATCCTCAATCCAAAGATCCAAGCCATTAACTTAGCAAGAAGCTTTGAAGTAAGAAACTAACACCTTCTTATACTAATTTAGATCAACCAAGAGAAAGTTCTTTATTTATAGAGCCCTTAAACTAACTCAGTCATGCTTTAACTCTTCTCAGTTTGCCAGCTCCTACTTAAAACTTTACACGTGTAAATTTTTCAATATTTAACTCAGGCATGCTTAAATCCTTAATCTTACATGTTAACTCCTGTCAAATCAGATTTGACATTTTCTTCGCCAGACCTTTCTTCTCGTCTAACTTCATTTCGCGAATAACTTTAACCACTCAACATAGCTTTCGAATAACCTCTTTTCTCATGAAGACTCTTTCTCTTGTGAGTGTTTAAGTATAGGTCTTATCACAAATCCTTCTTTTCTCAAATTTCTTTGCAAATTAATTTCTTAATTAGAAAGCTTATACATAACCATAAAATATTTTATCTCTTAATTCTTTCGGTAGATTAATTCAAACGCCAACCTCTTATCACAAAGTGTTACTTCAAAATATCTCATCTTTTCCAAAACACAAATTTTCAAAACACAACCAGATATTTTCTTCTTATACTCAAATTAGAAACATGTCTCACATGATAAGCTTTGCATGATGACTTTTGATGTGTTTTGCCTTATGTTACCAACTTCTATCTTACACAGTTGTCTTATCGCATGAACCCTAATTTCTTTTCACCTAACTTGCGTGAAAAGAAGCACAACTACTTTTCCCACAACTGTTAAAAATTCTAATATAAAAAGCAGTACATAAAAAATGATGCGATTTGTTAAAAAATTAGAGAACCCGATACGTTACAAATACATCCAGGCATTTTGACTTTTCAGAATGGATGTCTGGGGCCTTTTCACTACAAAGGTTCTCATAGCCATCCTAGAACGTGTTATTTCTTTCAGAACGTTTCAAAAGTCACTCAACACTTAACATCCATTCTAGATGTGTTGTTTCTTTCAGAACCTAGTAGAGACGTGTCGCCTAGACACTCAACACTATCTCCTTGCAAGATGAAGCGTTGAATACCTAGTAAGTGAAATTACTTTAACGACCAAAATCAAACAACTTAACTTTGATAAACACAACACAAGAGAACATAACAATCAACTTCTCTTTATTTACTTAACAACTTGTGTTCAATACAATAAATGCTTCCTTTACAACATAGCTTAAAATAAACTTTAGGCCTTCAATGCCTAACATAGTTTCTTCAACTAAACATCGTAGCTTTACTCACCTCAATGGGTAGCAACTTGTTTTACCCTTCTTATCTTGGTCTTAACGCCTTCAACTCAGGGAAGGAAAATTTTAACACATAAGTCAAACACTTAGTGAGTAATGCTTTTAGAGATCCTTTTGGAGAATACAATTCAATCAAAAAATTAATTTGCATTTTCATAAACAGGCTTTCAATGCTTCATTTTATAAACATATAAATCACATATTAGCTTCTACTTATTCCTTTTCACTAAGAATATGAATCATTTCCACATATAGGACTAAGATTCGTTTCACCATCTTCAAGTTGCATAGACTTGTGATTCACTTCACCAGCATCCTTTTGAGAATTTTTTTGGTTCATTTTCCATTACTTGGGGTGTTGACTCAAATGCCTTTACTCATTATGTGCACATCATATAATAGTCAGCTTATTGGTAGAAATAAGGCTAATGGTTTACGTACATACAAACATCACAATCATATAAAGAAACATTAGTTTTCTTTCCAAATAACATCAACATCAACAGCATATTACAATATATTAAGTATTTCTAACAATGTAAGTGATGGAAAACGAGACATGCACAACAGAATAAAGATCAACTTTTACTCTAAATGCAACTAAACAATTTAGTGACTAACATGCATTAAACTACCCTAATTAAATGAAATTAGGGTTTATAGAAAACTTTCCTTTGTAGCTTCCCGTTTCTCATAATCTCCTCAAGAACTTGAACCAGAGACCACCACTAGAGTTTACTTACTATTTTCTGGACTTAAAACTGAATTGTGGGACTTGTTAAGTGAAGGAAAAAAAACAAAAGAAAGAATAATGGAAATTGGAAGAAAGAACTTAGGTTTGAGATTAGGGGGAGAAATATAAATTAGGTTTATTTTGCAATTTAAAATTTCAAAAATTACAAAAAGTTTTGACCCCATTTGAAATAATGCCAATTTATAAGCAAATTACATGAAAAAATGGATGTAATTTGTTCATAAAATCTCAACATCTAACATTCCACTAACCATTAGTGGAACTTAGTAGGCTTTCTCTTTCATACTTAAGATCTATGAACAAGAAAAGAAAGAAGAATCTCTTCTTGTATAACTAAAAAGAAGGGAAGAGGAATGTAATAGTCTTCGCCAGCAAAGAAGCGGAGTTTACATCTCATGTAGCCACTTATTCCACTGAGTGTTAGTGGGATTATCCAATAAAATATTGAATTTTTTCACTAACTTAATCCAAGGGTAGTATGGCCATTTGACCATTTAAATGGAAATTAAAATTTGACTTTTCAAGTCAAAAGTCAACATTTTGATATTTTACCATTTTATCCATCTTGACTAATTACGACCTTCCAAATTATGAATCCGCATTCATTTTTTCAAAATTTAAATCATATTTGAATATAAAGCAGTCAAAGTTTAAACTTTCAAAGTCAAAAGTCAATGTTTGGACTTTTTTACAACTTTGACCATTTTCATCAATTTTGAGCTTTCGAATATGAATCCATATTCATGTTTTTAATATTTTAATTATATTTAAATATAAAGCTCTATCTGAGACTTACAACCAACGACTATATCACATATATTCGTCAGTTTCTCTCTCATTGCCTAATTCGAACAATTCGAATTATTCCAACATATTGTTCTAAGTTAATTTGATATGAGTTAGCAAGAGAACCTAATTGACCTATAGATCAAATATGAAATTAACTGGACAAACTCTTTTAAATCGAGCTAATCAACATTGGTTAACTAACGGGTCATTCCACTAAAGTCTTGTAGTTGCACTGTAACGCCCCAAAATTTAAAGTAATTTTGATTTTAATTATCTTAGTTTGATTTAATTATGTTGGAATTATTGTGGTGTTATTTTGAGATAATTGTTTAATTTTGTTGAAATTAGAATTAATTAAATATTTGTTGGAAGAATATTTAATTAATTATTGACTTTTGAA
>JBBPDI010064750.1:0-19683 GCA_037974545.1 Cucumis variabilis
ATCTCAAATATACTTCGATATACATATATGTCATATCTGACATTCACCCTCAAGGTTAAAAACAATATACAGACAACATATTTTATCTTTATAGGTGAGTCCAGTAGGAAGTCCCTTACCTTAATGTTACCTATACGAACCTTACCTTAATGTTACCTAAGCACCTTAATCAAAATATCGTCCACGAAAACGAACCTAAACATAATGACAAATCTCAGTATTTATCCAAATTTCCTTCGTTCAAATCATTAAACCTAGATATCCATGAACTTACCCAAGGAGGTGGAGAATCTAACTCCAATGAAACTTATGGTCAACACCCAAGGATCCTAACGTCGAAACATCGATATCACCTTCAAGAATAAACACTACTTTGATTCATTAGTAACGTCCATCTCATAGAATTAACAATGTAAAACCTTCCAATTACCCATCAATTTTATCCTTACAAATAAACTTACGATAAAACTACGGCATCGGCGATCGAACCCGAGCAAAATATATTGTGCAAGACAGATCTAACAGCTTGCTTTGGAGAAGAGGACTCAGGTACAGTGGCGGCCGTTCAGGACGAGGATGGCGCCGACTGTTCGGAACGACCCCGCGACGGTTCAGGACGACCGACGGCGGCACGGAGCAGAGCGGATTCATGGTAGCGCAGCTCGCAACACGGTGCGATAGACGGTCGGACTTCATCGTCGACCGGCAGTCGATGGACTGGAACGGAAAAGAGGAAGGTGGAGGGGGCGGCTGGTAGGTCACAACAGAGAAAGAAGAAAAGAGAAAAAGAGAGGGGGCTGTCGCGCGTCTCTCCCACTTTCTTTTGTTAATTTATTTTATTTTATTTTTTTACTTAATAGTTAATAATAATAATACAAATAATATATTATTATTCTTATTCCTCTTCCAAGACCCTTTTCCTTTTCTTTCTTAAGATCCTTTTCCTTTTCTTTCTTTTCAAATAATTTATTCTTAAAAGAAGTTTTCAATAATAAATCTAAAAAAAAGAATGATCTTGAGATTCTGAATGTTACAGTGTATGAAGCATTTCGCCAACAATTAAATCCAATAATAGTATTTATCAATAATCATGAAACCAACCAAAAACTCAAAATGTGTTCTTACTCAAGCATAAATTCAACGGTTCATGGCAAGGTAGAAGCGGCAGTGGCGTACGAGAGTCAACGAAAGAGAACGAGCAACAGATCTGACTGTGCGTCAGCTTGAAATCCGTGATTCGTAGAGAAAAGGTCGCGCGCGGCTGGGATCTGTTGCCCTAGGCTTGGTCGGATTCGAGATAGGGAAACGACGACGACTGTTCCACGGTCGACAGAACGAGGCGTGCGACTGTTGTGACTCATGAACGAAGATCGGTTGGAGTGATCGTGAGCACGACGACGCAGGATGGAGACGCGGACGAACGGCGCTTCAACTCCAACCTCAGCGGAATGATGGTGGTTCGGAACGCGGAGGGCTGGGCGGATGAAGGGCGGTCAGAGAACTGTGGTGAGGATTTGGCCGGATGAAGGATTGGAGGAGGCAGCCGATTGTGCTCTACGAAGAAGAAGACGAAGAAGAAAATAAAGGGGGTTTGCTGCACTCGTGAAGAAGAAAATCATCTGTCGCAGTCCACTGCACGCTGGTGCACGTGGACTCCAGTCTCCCTTCGAAGACAAAGCCTTCGTCCCCAGTAGTGGTCGAGCAAGCCCATGTCAGAGTCGATCGTTCATCCTTCATGAGCGACGCACGCTCGAGCCATTCCTGCTGAAGCAGATCGAGCCGATCTCCTTATACCCGTGTTGACCTCCTCGTGTTCAAGTTGCACGCCTCCCCCAGCTAAACGTGAGCTGCAAGTCCTAAGATCCGAGCATAAGCCTCTTCTAGCTGAGCCACCTTTAGTTTTAGGCTTTTTTCAATCTATTTGAGCCATTTGGATGAGTTTGTGTTGGGTTTGGTGCAACCAAATGAATATTCTTTAGTCCTTAACTAAATTTTCAGTCGGATTGGATTTAAGTTGGGTTAATTGTTGCTTCAAAGGTTTAATTGGCTAAATTGGAGGATTCAAATTGTGAAATTTATTCGTCCAAGGTTGAATTGGAATCCAACCCCAACTTTAGGTAAGTAATTTAAGAGGAATTTTGGTCAATAACTAACTTTTACAAATATTGGTTTAGTTATTGGACTTTTCTTACTATTTAGGATTTGTTGTTGGAAAGCTGGAATAATTTTGGTTTAGCTAATCTCCAGGTCCCGCTACGTGTATTATGTGTAATGTAGAGAGACATAATATGACTATTATTAGAGATGACTTTATGAATGGCTATTTAGGTGACCATTATGTATGACAGAGACACATATGACTGAGATGTTATGACCGTGATACATTATGATTGAGGCATGCTATGATTAGATAGGCTATGATTGAGTTATGTTTAACTGAGCTATGATATCTATATTATGATATATTTATATAGGCTATGATGTTATGTTAGATTTACTGTTAGAGTCGTACCATATGGGTATCCCTCGGGATCACCACCTATTTATGTCTGTGTGATCAGTTTTAATGTGTGATTCGACGGAATTACTTACAACCCGACTCTCATTTTAGGGTGATACCTTCGGGTTCACTGAGAACACATATGTGTCCCTATGGGATCACTAAATAGGAAAACTTATACTCAACGAGGACTTAGTCAATTACATGATGAAGAGGTACATACTGAGCATTTAACATGCGATGACCATGATCAATGACTCATGATCATGTAGAATTAAATACAAACATATGCAATAACTCTATTTCCTAAGTTCGAAGTTAACCAACCAAGCAAGTTCTTGGCGTGATTGAGTTAATTTCACATCGACAAACACTTAAAGGTGGATTAACATGTAAGTGAGATAGAAATGCAAACTAACTTGAATGTAAGAAAGGGGTGAATGAATATCTATGCATTACTAGGGGATTAAGCAATATGAAAAACTTGATGCGATATAACTTAGTTAACTAGCTTATGATTAAAACGAGCACCTCTCGATGTCTTTAAATGCCACATTTGCTCTCTTCTCGGGATGTAAATGACTATACTTGGTTAAGCAAGGTATATCTAGACGAGTTCACTTACAAGACTTATAGAGCTTCCTTTTAAGGATGACAACCTCTCGGCACCAAACACTCACACTTATTCTCCTTTCGAAACACAAATGATGAAAGTTATCTCGCAAAGGTGGAGTTTGTCCAAACTCCTCCTTAAGTGCGTTAGCCATATCCTTACTACTTTCCTTCTTGGATAGTTGGCGATAAACACTATTCAGACGATCAATATAGCTAAACTAACAAGACAAGAATTATAAGCTAAGCTTCTTATCAATAATCTATCATAGATCCTAAACTACAAATAACACATTGACAGATAAACAGTAAAGACGTGATGGATTGAAAAGGTATAAATATGCAATGGATTAAAGAGTGCAGGCCTTAGGCCACTATACAATATAAACAAATACATTGCAAAGAAATACAAAAGTGGAAAGAATATAAATAACATTACAAGTTCGGAAAAAATAGAAGATGAACTCTTCTCTACTCAGACTTTAAGCTTTCACCTACAGACTGACTAGAGAAGAGGAAGAAAGACTTTACAGACGGTGGAAAGGATAGTCCTTTCATCCACTCTCTAGGGTTCGACCCATTCAGGCATTATTTTTTGGCAGTCCATTCAAACTTTACTCTCGTTTCTTGGTGAGGATGGAGTCCTTTTTATAGGCAGATCTGAGCAGGAAACTTTCTATTTTTTTGAACATGTCAACACCGAAGAATGCGTATGTCAAGTCATCTCAACTCCATCTACCACTTTTTTCTTATAGCAAACCTCATTTCGTATGCTGAAAAGGTCTTCTGGCGTAGTGTTCATGCAAGTTCCTCTGCAATTGGCTAGCTTCTTCTTTTGTTCATAACCTGCATTAAGACAATAAAAATAGAGTCAAATAGGAATGGATGCTTATGTAAAGTGTATTTCTGAATATTTATGAATTTAAATATAAGCTACACATTTTGAAACTTTTATTATGCATTTTAGTCTCATTATTATAGCTTATTTTATTAGAATAATGGGGCTAAAACGCATAAGAAGAGGATCAAAATGAAAATACATCTTACATAAGCATCATGTCTATTTTACACGATTACAATGACTAAACGCAAGATAAGTAGGAAGGAAGAAGCTAGTGAATCGCAGGAGACATCTCCCGCAAAAGACAAGTGATGGAAACTCGTTTGGTGAATAATATCATCACGCAATGAACTGCGTCATCACTCGAGGAAGGTTTACTAGAAGACAAGAATGATAGTTGGAGTTGATGTGACTTCATAAGGCTGCAATTGACACTGACAATCTCATAAGAATAAAAGTTTTTCGTCGAAAGTTAATTATAAAAAGACTTCATCCTCATCAAGAGAAAAAGGTCTAAATGAATCCAAGAGGAGGCTACATGGGCCAGTGAGACACCTGTATGGGAATAAGGTCTGAATAGATCATTCTCTAGAGAGAGAGTGACGGAAAGGAATAGCCTTTTCGTTGTCTATAACGTTTTCTTCTTCTTCTTCGATCAGTGTAAAAGCAAGAGCTTAGCCTCTAAGTATGGAAGAATCCATACTTCCATTACCCCTAACTTGAAATATTTTTTTCACTATTCTTTCTCTCCAGTAATAAGATTTTTGGCAAAACTGACTGTTCTATTTTTTTTTTTTACTTTTTTTACCCATTTATACCCTTTTATGTAGGATAATACTTTATTTTGCATGATGCAAAATATCACACAATCACAAAGACAGTGTATTTGCAAACTACAATCCATTTTGGAAAGTCTTAACTAATTTATGATATTTTCAGGATTGACAAGATTTCCTCAATATTGCCTAATTATAGGCCTATAATTCATAATAGATTTTCGAATTTTTAGTATTTAAATCAAATTAATTAACATTTATTTATTTACTTTATAAAACTTATGTTTAATAATGATTCCCCTACAAAATAGCTAAGATATTTTCAACTGTTCCTGATTCATTAGATTTCATAATATTTTGAATTCAAATATTATATCATATCTCTAAAATAATGGCAAACACTAATTCAATATTTTCATATTATTTATATTTCAAATTATTTTAAAAAATATCACACAATCACAAAGATAGTGTATTTGTCAGTTTTGAAAAATCTTAACTAATTTATGATATTTTCGGGATTGACAAGATTTTCCCAATAACCCCTAAATATATGCCTATACCTCATAACAGATTTTTAGTATTTAAATAAAATTAATTAGCATTTACTTATTTAATTCATAAAACTTATGTTTAATATCGATTCCCCTAAAAATGGCTAATAGATTTTCAATCGTTCTTGATTCATTAGATTTCATAATATTTTGAATTCAAATATTATATCATATCCCTAAAATAATAGCAAACACTAATTCAGTATTTTCGTATTATTTATATTTTAAATTATTTTAAAAACATTATTAGATAATGCATAGTATGTATGGTTAATAAAAAAAATGGCTATGTGAATTTCAACCATTCCTGAGTCATTATATTTCATAATATTTTGATTTCAAATAGTACATCATATCCTTAACACAATGGCAAACATACATAAATTAAGCATTTTCGTATTATTTATATTTCAAGTTATTTTAAAAAAATTACCAAATAATATATATTACGTATGGTTAATAATGATATAAAAATAAAGTTTTATCATCCCCTACAATTATGCTAATTCTGATTATACACTTATTTTTGTTAGTTTTTATTAAAAAACTTAATTTATTGTGCCTCTTGTATCGAATAATTATTTTTTCACGTTATGTTTTTTAGTTACGTTAATATTCATATTTATTTTAATTAGATTTTTTATTTTGTATGTTATTGTTTTTGTCGACGCTCACCTAATAGAGATTGTGGAGTTTTATTCAACTTTTTGGAGAGTTTGGAATGGTCAAAAGTAAAAACCTCACCTTTTCAATCGATTGGCGAAATGCACTTTTCGAAAGAATGTTGTTCAGAAGAATCCGATTTGGTGGAGAGTTTGATGCTTTTTGGTGGAGGGAAACGGTGGAAGAATATGGATCGGTGGAGAGATTTGATGCTTTTTCGTGAAGGGGAACAGTTGAAGAATGTGGTTCGGTGGAGAGATTTGATCCTTTTTGGTGGAGAGAAATGGTGGAAGAATGTGGTTAAGTGGAAGAATGTTTTTCGGTGCACCGTTGGCCTTCAATTCCTAGGGGTTTCAAAGTAAAGTTATTGCAGACATTGGGTTGCGATTCGAGGCTAGTGGTTTTGTTTTTTGTTTTGTTTGTTTGTTTGTTTGTTTGTTTGTTTTGGGGGAGGGAGGAGAATTGAAATTTTCTTAGGGTTTAATTGGTTGGGGAGTTTTTTTTTTTTAAATTACACTATATTTGGAGTTTATTCCATTACTGTATTTACAATTAAGTTTTTTAGTTAGGTAAGGGCATTTAAGATAATGTTTCGGCTATTTCTTTTTCAAATTATTATGTTTTGCTATTTTATCAATTAAATTTTTTTCTTTTGCCATTTATCCAAAGCGAACCTTATATTTTGTCATTCTTCTTGTCAGTGCTATAAAATATTGAGTAAGAGACCCAGTACTAGTCCCACTAGCTAGGTGAATTGTTAGCTTCCTATTAAGCATACACCATGTGCCATATCAGTCTAGTGATCCCATAGGAGCACACATCAGCCATAAAAAGAAATCTGAGGGTACATGATAGGTCGGTGATTAGCTTGGACTCAGGATTGTACATGTGCATGATTAATTCTATGTGATAAGTCACATTGTATGCGAAATACTCACTATGTGCCTCTTTATCGCGTGTTAGCTAAGTCCTCGTTGAGTACAAGTTTTCCTACTGCTTGCCTAAGTATAAGTAAAATAGTAAGTTTTCTTGGATGATCCAGGGTCAAACACAGAGAATTGACATCAACGCTTAGTTCTAGAGTCTACTCATCAATTAGGCGGTATAAATAAATAAACAAATGTAAAGAATGTTAAACTATAACTACTTATTTATACCTAGAGGTTTTCTGCAAAGAAGGTTAAATGATGGTGGAATGCGAACTAACTTGCATAAAAGAGTGAGTGATGGAAAATTGATGCATTGTAAGGTGATTAAGTAATGCGAGAACCTTAATGAGACATACTGCTCTTAACCAAATTATGATAAAGACGTTCTCCTCTCAGAGTCATTGAACGCCACACATGGTCACCTATCGGAATCCATATGACTAATCTTGGTTAAGCGAGATATATCTAGCAGTATTCACTTATAGAACTTATTGAATTTCACATTTAAGGACAATAACCTCTCGATGCCCCGTGTCTACACTTGTTCTCCTTTCGGGATACAAATGAAGGAAGTTATCTTACAAGGCTGAGAAAACTCTTCCTTGCGCATGTTAGCCATGTATTTGCTACATACCCTCTCGGGCATTTGACAAGATACACTGGTCAAGTGTTGAATATAACTCAGCTAACACGATAAGTGTTATCAGCTAAACTCCTTATCAAGACTTACTACAGACTTAAAATACAAACAACACATTGACAGATGAAAAGTAAAAAAGTGATAGATTAAAAAGTATATAAACATGTAACATATCAAAGAATGTTGACCTTTAGCCATTGTACAATATGAACATTATATATTACACAAAGAATACAAAAATGAAAAGAACAGAAAATGGAAAATAGTACAAGTTAGGGGAAAAATGGAAGATTGATGCTTCCCTACTCCGACTCTAAGCTTTCACTTTACAATCTGATAGAGAAGAAGAAGATAAGTTACTTGTACGCAGTGGAAAGGTTATTCCTTTCCACAATAACCTTTCCACCTTTCTCTAGGTTTTGGCCCCTTCAAGTTGTCGTCTTCAATGGTGTAGAATAAGACTTTTAATAGACAACTTTGGGAAGGAAATTATCTATCTGGTTGCTTATGTCAAGAGTAATCTTTGTAAACATATCACATCATTCTAACTACTACTTTGTCTTTTAGCAAACTGCTTCTTGCTTCTTGATATGGCCTTCTCGTCGAGTGTTATCTCGTGAGATCCCTTGCCATTCACCTAACTTCTTCATTTTTTTTGCAAACATGCGTCAAAGCACTAAAACATTGTAAAATAGGCATGAGAGCTTATACAAGGTATATTTCTACATACTTATGTATTTTTAACATAAAATACTCATTTTGATATACTTCTTCTACATTTTGGCCTCATTATTCTATAAAAGAGGCTGCAATAACTTGTATTTCTTCAAGTTATTAGTATGCTTATCAGTCAATACAGTCAATAGTCAATAGTCTATAACTGGTGATCCCTTAGGACACCGTACATATAGGGTTTACTAACTTAATAACCAAAGTTAACAGTTACCATCAATCTAAAAACATTCTAATTCAGTCAATTTTAGTCCAGTTCTGACATAAACATCACGTGTAAATTAATTAAAAATAGGCATATTGTCAAAGCACAAAACATGTAAAATTAATTAAACAATCCCATTCATAACCATCATGCCTCAAGAATTCCTTAGTGAACCACAATTCAAAAATAGGCATACTGTCACAACACATTAGACCAACTTATCACATAGTCACATAAACAATCTTAATCCTACTTATGTCAAGGATTCAATAGTAAACCTCTCACCTCAAAATTGGAGTTAATTCCTTGCTTGAAATTTACTTCTCAAATTAAAATCATAAACATAACACCCTTGATTAATAATTTCATCTATTAAAATCTTTAATTAAAGTTCAATTTTAATTTTCTAATTTACTTACCAATTTATCGTTGAAATTCCAATTTCAACCTTGTTGGAAGTCCACAAACTAATCCTTTAGAACCAAAAATATAATCTCTAGTTTATTCCAATATTAATTACTAAATTAACTCTTTAATGGGTATTCAAAAATCCATAACAACTCCAAAATCTAACAAAACTCACTCAAACATAACCAAACTAGTAAGTAATGGTGAAGAGAGAGGAGATCGCCATGCTTGCACTCATGGTGGCACGCCTAACGGTAAGCAAACAAAAACTTTGGGTGTCGACTTGGACAACGAGGAGAATAGAGATGTACGATGGCTCGTGTGGCTCGTTCGAGCAATAACTCGTCGGTGATGACTTGTTTGAAAAAGACTGGCTGCATGAAGGTGGTCTGCTTCTGGTAGATGGCGCTTCTTACCCAAATAAGGATCTAATAACGTGTATAAAGATTCGTTATTTTAACTCCTTTTATTAGAATAATGAGACCAAAATGCATAAGAAGATTATCAAAATGCGTAACTTATATTGTAAATCCATAAGTATTTAAAAATACATCTTACATAAGCACCATGCCTGTTGTACGCGATTATAATATCTAAACGCAAGATAAGTAGGAAGGAAGAAGCCAATGAATCGTAGGAGAGCTGTCGCGCAAAGGCCACGCGATGGAATCTCACCTAGCAAATAACATTTCCAAGCAAGGAACCACGTCATCACATGAGGAGGGCTCACTAGAAGACAAGAATAGTAGTTGGAGTTGATGTAACTTCACAAGGCTGTAATCGACGCTGATAATTTCAAAAGAAAAGATGTTTCACACCAAAAGCTACCTATAAAAAGACTTCATCCCCATCAAGAGGAGAAGGTCTAAATGGACTCAAAAGAGGCCTGCATAGATCCAATGGACGCTTGTAGGGGATGAAGACTGGAGAAGGTCAATCCTTAGAGAGAGAGACGGAGTGACAGAAAGGAATAGCCTTTCCATCGTCTGTAAAGTTTTCTTCTTATTTTTTAGTCAGTTGTAAAAGCGACAATCCAACATTTGAGTAGGAAAGAATCCATACTTCCTGTTGCTCTCTCCCTCTAACTTGTAATAGATTTTCACTCTTACTTCTCTCCATTTTTGCACTTCTTCGTAATATATGTTGTTCATATTGTACAATGGCCAAAGACCTACATTCTTTATATGTATATTGCATATTTATACCTTTTCAATCCATCATTTCTTGATTTCTCACTTGCCAATGTGCTATTTGTAGTTAGATTTGTGATAAGTTCTTGATAAGGAGTCTACTTTATAAATCTTGTCGCATTAGTTGAGTTATATTCATCACTTGGCCAGTGTCAATCGCCAACTATCCGAGATGGCATGTAGCAACGATAAGGCTAATGCATGTAAAGAGAAGTTTGGCAACAAAATTCACCTTGGCAAAAAAAACTTCCAACATTTGTATCCCAAAAGGTGAACAAGTGCGGACATTAGACGCTAAGAGGTTGTTGTCGTTAAACGAGAGTTCTATAAGTTTTATAAGTGAAGTTTCCTAGATACATCTCGCCTAGTAAAGCACATTCATTTGCAATCCCAAAAGGTGAGAAAGTATGGTATCTAAACACTTCAAGAGAAGGTCGCCTTAATCATTGACTGATTATGCAAGTTATATCGCACCAAGGCTCTCGCATTGCTTAATTGCTTAATCGCCTAATAATGCGTAGACTTTCCTGCATTTTTTTTACGCATACAAGTTAGTTCGTAATTCCATCTTACATCCACTTAATTCCCTCTATAGATTCTCGCGATGTTTATTAGTAATTTTTATTTCTGGTTCTGGTTCTGATTCTTTCATACTTTATTTAATTAATTCTCTTATACCACCAAGATGCTAAGCATTGCCTAGAACTAATGTCTTGAATCAATTCCCTGTGTTCGACTCTAGATCATCCAAGTAAACCTACTGTTTCACTTGCACTTGGACAAGTAATAGAAAAACTTGTACTCAATGAGGATTCAGTGGTTATGCGATGAAGAGGTACATAGTGAGTAATTTGTATACAGTGATCATGACTCATGACCTATCGCATAGTTTACAATGATAAACCACCACATAAATCCTGCACCAAGATCATTATGTTGAGCATAATGATTCTATGTCTCAAGGTTTGTTAAACTATCAACTATGCCAACTGTGAGGTAACTTTCTCCACCGCAACTGCAATCTCTACTTGTTCAAAGTCATGGTGCAACTCAGTCTGCCTGGTAGTTAGAGCTACTAACTGTGCTACATTTCTACTAAGAGCATCAGTTACTATATTTGTCTTACCTGGATAATACAAGATCTCACAGTCGTAATCTTTCACCAACTCTAGTCATCTATGTTGTCTCATGTTCAATTCCTTATGGGTAAAGAAGTACTTTTAATGCAAAAACATTACTACAAATTATAGATCATATGTAGGATAACTTTGATCATGGCTCTATTCAACTAGCAAGAAGCATAAGCAACCACTTTACTATGTTGCATTAATACACAACCCAAACCTTTCTTAAAGGCATCACTTTAAATTATAAAACTTCTAAAACCATATGATACGATAAAGACTGATGGAGTAACAAACTTTTTCTTAAGAATCTAAAAACTGTCTTCACAAGCCTTGCTCCAAACAAATGGGGTCCTTTTCCTAGTCAACTGAGTCAAAGGAATGGCTATGCGAGAGAAGTCTTCCACGAATCATTGGCAATAGCATGTTAAACCCAAAACGCTATGAACCTCACTGCTGTAAAAGGTCAGGGCCAACTGATAATAGCTTCAACCTTTGTTGAGTTCACGGAAACTCCATCTCTAGATACCATATAACCAAAAAATATCACCTACTTCAACCAAAATTCACACTTAGAAAACTTAACATACAACTTGTTCGATCAAAGAGTCTCTAAAATATTTTGTAAATGCTTCTAATGCTTTATCTCTGTCTTGCAGTATATCAATAGATCATCAATAAAAACTATTACAAAAGTGTCAAGGAAACACTTGAGCAATCTATTCATCAATTCCATAAATATTGTAGGAGCATTAGTCAATACAATATTGTAGGAGCATTAGTCGGTACAAAATACCTCACAATGAACTCGTAATGTCCATATCTAGAACAAACAGTAGTCTTGAGAATATCACTATCCTTAATCCTCAACTAGTGGTATCCCGTTTAAAGTCAATCTTTTAGAATACTGTAGCTCCTTGTTCTGATCAAATAGCCCATCAATTCTAGGTAGAGAAAGGATAAATGTTCTTGATAGTTAACTTATTCAAACTCTTTGTAATCAATGCACAGTCACATTGACCCATTCTTCTTCTTGATAAATAGTATTGGTGCACCGCAAGGTGAAACACCTGATCAAATAAAACCTTTGTCAAGCAATCTCGACAGCTATATTTTGAGCTTTTTCAACTCTCCTGAGGCCATTTTACACAGAATTTTAGAAATTAGAACAGTGTCTAGCTCAAGCTTAGTCGCGAAATCAATCTCCGTAAGAGCTGGCAAACTTGAAAGATTCTCTAAAAAGACATCTAGATAATCTCTCACCATTGGTTTTGATGTCAAGAAAACCCCAACTTCTCTGGTGTCTACCACACTAGTCAAGATATTTTAAATACCTTGGTAAGCAGCTTGCTGGCTTTCATAATTAGAATCACTTTGGGCAAGTCCACATTATCAGCTCCTTTTGAACTAAAACTAGCTTCTGCAAGATGATTAAAAACTATCTAATTTCGAGAACAATCTATACTAACATGATTGACAACTAGTCAATTCATGTCTAATATTACATCAAAGTAACAACTGTCTAGAACTAACAAAGTTACATCTAAAACATGATTTTTTATTTCTATATGGCATGCCTTTATCTTTTCATTCGATAACATAATCTCTCAAGATAGAAACTGATAAACCATAACTTAGAGGCTCTACTTCTAAAAAATAATGCTTTACAAACACCGATAATATAAAGGAATGAGAAGATCCATAGTTAAATAAAATCAATGTATAGTTCCCCAAGATTAGGAGCATACTTGTCACCATTGTGCTTGCTCTCTCAGTTTCTCATCGATTAGTGGCAAACACTCGCTCCTACTGTCTGCTTCCATTATTCTAGGAAGTTCTTCCTCCTTTATTCCAACCAGTGTATAATCCATTAGGGCATCTATCAACCGTGTGCCTCTCTTGCTTACACTTGAAGCAAATTCTAGTCTTAAATAGACAACATCTCAAATGGTACTTTCCACAAGTATTGCATAAAGGCCTCTCTCTCATGGTTTCACCTACCTCAGTAAACTTCTGCTAGTATTAACGAAGTGATGGGAGTAGAATAGTAGAGGAGCAAGACATAAATTTATAAAATCTAGACGATTTTTGTTGTCTATTATAGGTTAAAACTTCTTCCTTCGCTCAATAATTTTTTTTTTCATCCGAGGTTAAAAAATACAGGCAATTAAATCTACATAATTGAGAATGAAAATGTTAAAATGGTTAACAGTAAATATGCGTTTAAAATGATAAAATTAAATTACTCGTACCTCATCTACGATCATAAAAGAAATTGATGATCCATTTTTTCTTCAAAAATTGAAGTATAAAATCATTCAATTTTTTGGCATTGAGTTGTTAACAATGAAGGGGAAAATTGATAGGTAACAATTTTATTTACCATTTTTTTGTTTAAAATTTAAGATAAGATTTTTTGTTTGTTGATTAACTACTATATTTTGCAGATTTTATTAGTGTTGCGTGCTCGGTAAGATCAATGTTTGATGTTAAAATGAAAAATGTAAATAGTAGGGCACTTATCAGAAAGATATTTTTTTATAGAACAAACGTACGAAGATTCAATGTATGCATTCGATTTTTTTAGCCTCGATGCTAACAATTAATCATTTATTTTATATATAGGGGTAAGCCGATTAAATTAACCTTGTGGAATGATTTAGCAATGAATAAAGGTTAGAAATTAGAAGATCTAATTATTCACAAGCCAATTATCTTGGCATTCAAGATAGATATCTATAAAGGAAAGTTTTGGAAACTCAAATCCATTATGATAACAAAGAGAAATAATTTTAAGTTTATTTTTTCCCTTATGCTCTTTTAGCAAAATTGAGCATGGCGACAACAACGACGACCAACATCTTGATTGAACCAGACTTTGTAGATTTAAAAGTTCTAAAAGAAAGGTGTATCATTGAACAAATTTATTTCACATTTAAATAATGAACAATTAATGATTACTTGTTAGTTAATTATATTCATAACACCATCATGAGCTCAACTCAATCGACATTTGTATATTCTAAAAAATAAGATATCCCAAATTCAAATCCCTTCACCCCAAGTTGTACTTAGTAAGACATTTAAAAATATATATATTTATAATCAAATTATTAGGTAGTTCTCTCACATATTGAGGTTTTTTTCAATTCTTACATATTACTTTTAAGGGTTTCTTAAAAAATAGAACAAAGCGGGAAAATATTTAAATCATAAATAATTTTGAAAAAGGAAAAAAAATGATAAGCCCACAACGTGAAATAACAAAAATACTGCACAATTAATTAGTCTCACACGCGTGAAAAACGATTTTGTACTTAATCTAAATAATCTTGTACCAAGTGTCACGCTCAGCCCAAAATGTCACACCACTCAATCAAATGAAGGGCATGCCACCTATATATTCAACATATACCTCTCACAATATAAGGCACTCAACACCTAGTAAGCGAAACAACTCTTTCTCTCGTCTTTGAGCAAAACTCTTCCACTTGAGCCTTGAGACTTTAACCTCCTTTACAGCGGAAACAACTCAAGAAATTAACATAACATAATAACTTAAACTCCTTCTCTTTATTAACTTAATGCCTACAAAAGTACAAATTTACAAATTATACTTGCTTTGAATAAAATAAACTAGCTCTGGTCTTCTCACATCTTTCTTCTTTCCACTAAAGTGTAACCTTTCGTGTCATGGTATTGTGCAGTATAAGACTCCAATCTCAGTCCTTTTTCTCGAGTCATCAACAATTCAATCCAAGGACATTCTCTAGAGTCTCCTTTTATTTATTCGTTGCTAAACACTGCTCCTTGTAGCGGTACCTAAAGGTATAAAGGTGGCACTTCCTCCTCCGCCTAGGTTACCCAACTACCTCTCTTAGCGGACTGCATTTAGGGTTACTCTTTCCCTAACTCAGCTGTTTGGCTGTCTGGCTCCTCAAGTTGAGCCTCACCAACCTGGGTACTGCACTCATCTATTCATTCTGAGACCTGGTAATCCCCCCTCGCTTAAATCTAGGATTCACTTTCGCCAGTATCACGTGAGTTACCTGGGATATCCAACAGTGTCTTGCTACACTCACATTCTTATTACAACTCACCCCAACCTAGGAATTCTTCCCTCGCCTAGGCTTGAGATTCACACTCACAAGTATCACACGAGTTTTCTAAGATTCCATTTAGCATCATGCGATAGATCAAGCCACATCACAATGCACAACCACATAAACACAATAAGAAAGCACAATATCATTGCTTACTCATATCACAGATCAACACAGATTAATAAGGCATTTCGTAAACATCATCACAGAGAAAAGAAGGCTCAACATATAATGTTTATAGAACATCACCTTTCAGAATGAGGATCGTAAAAATGGTCTTAGAAATCATACTAGAGACCAAATAACTATTCACCTCCATTTATAAATCATGTTTTACCATTTTGTAAAGAATACTCATGTTCATGGAAAACATTTAACCTTTAACTTATTTTTAGAAAACGTTTATGAAATGGATCTTATCGATCATAGAAATAAGACTCATAACACAAACTTGATCGTTTACAGAAGGATAACAAACCACATTTATTACTTTCAAACAATGCCCGTAAAACGAAACAGTGTAGTGTTCATAACAAAACATGTAAATCATTTTGTCACTCACACAAAATACTTAGCTTCAACTTCTTCCTTCTTGGCTTCCAGCTTTCTCTTCACGTCTGACGGTTGGAGGAACCGTCCATTCACCATTCAGAACTTTCTCCTCTTACTTTCCTTAGAAAAATCTAACACTTTTTCTGTTTTTTTTTAAAAAAACCCTTTTTTTTCTTTTGGCTTTCAGCCAAATTTATAGACATTTCACTTTCAAGGGTCACTTTTGTGCTTACACGTGTCATCTTACTAATGCACCGTGTTATACTACCAATCCAAACTCGACATGTAGCCTATCCATTAGTGACAATTTGACTTTTTCTTGAGATGCACACCTTATTTGTTTGAAAAGCCAAACTCTTAATTGTTTGACTGCCCCAGTTCCCTTTTCGAAGAAGCTACCATCGTTTCTTTTTCTACAATGAGTTGTCATGTTGCTTGACAAGACGTTTACTACCTCTCCTCAATCTCTTGGGCATAGATACTTCTTCTTGCAGTATCCTGCCAACACCTCTCGATGTATTTAAACACCACACTTGCTCGCCTCTCGGGATGCAAATGACTAAGCTTGGTTAAGCGAGATACATCTAGAAGATTTTACTTACAAAACTTATAGAGCTAATTTTTTATAGATGACAACCTCTCGGTGTCAAACATCTAACTTGTTCTCCTTTCGGGACACAAATGATGAAAGTTATCTCTCTAAAGTGGAATTTGTTACCAAACTCCTCCTTAAGCATGTTAGCCTTATCCTTGCTATTTTCCCTCTTGGGTAGTTGACGATAAACACTGGCTAAGTGATGACTATAGCTCAGCTAACGTGATAAAAATTAAAAGCTAGGCTTCTTAACAAGAACTTATCACAAACCTAAACTACAAATAGCACAATGATAGATGAATAATAAAGATGTGATGGATTGAAAAGGTATAAACATGCAATGTATTAAAGAATAAAGGCCTTAGGCCACTATACAATATGAACAAATATATTACAAAGAAACACAAGAAGGGAGAGTACATAAATGACATTACAAGTTAGGGCGAAAATGGAAAATGAACTCTTCTCTACTCAAACCTTAAGTTTTCACCTACAAACTAACAGAAGAAGGAATAAAAACTTTATAGGCGGTAGAAAGGCTATTCCTTTTCACCACTCTCTAGGGTTTGGGTCGGTCCGTACAAACAATTGACTTGTCTCTCATCCAACCTTCCACCCTTTGCTTAGTAGGGATGGAGTCCTTTTATATGCGACTTTAGGCAGAAAACTTCTATTCTTCTAAACACGTCAGCGTCGAAAGCAATCTTTTGTCAAGTCACATCAACTTCATTTACCACTTTTGTCTTTTAGTGAACCTTTCTCACATGCTTATGTGAATCTCGTCTAGAAACTATACCTAATAGGCAAGGTCTTCTCGCATAGTCTTCATGCAACTTCCTTTACGATTCACTAGTTTCTTCTTTTATTCATAAACATGTGTTAAAACACTGAAAACTGAGTGCAACAGGCATTGGAGGCTTATGTAAAGTGTATTTTTGAATATTTATGAATTTACAACATAAGTTACGCATTTTTGTCTCAGTATTCTATCTAAAAGGCAATAATAACTTGTATTTCTACAGGTTATCAAGTTGCACACACTTACCTGGGTTGAAGGTGATTGAGTCTCAGATCTTCGGGTCATAAATGGTACATTACAATTCATTTTCTTCCTCTACATTCACTATATTATTTTAGGGGTTTTGGTCTTAATTAGAACCTATTGATGTTCTAATTTTAGGCCCGCATAAAATGAGATTGAATCGACTGATGACAAGCGTGCTTAACTTAATTAGAGTCTTGATATTTCGATGACAAAAGATTACAAGGAAGGCCCGCACGTCCCTTCTCCTCAACATGTCGAGCGTCCCTCCACATACTTAAGTCAAGTATCCCTCTCCTCTTCCTTACATCGAGCATCCCTCTGCCTCTGCTCGTGTCCAGCATCTTCATTCTCCCTTAGGACGACAATTGCTCCATCACATCTACAGGACAGCATATTGAGACTAATATACCCCAGGCGACGTGTGACTACAGACAACAAGCCAGATTAGATTGGATGGACAACTTCTTACAATGAATGCAATCATCTATGTCAGTCGAGCTATGGGCCATAAAGGAGCTTCTAATGGCAATAGTCAAGGTATGATTGTCTTCAAGCGCACTTATTTATTTATTTATTTATTTATTTTATCTTAATGAAGGATTGATCTTTATGTTTCTATTGCTCTGTTAATAGGATAAGGCGGTTGACTCCTAAAAATGCGATGGCGATGGTGGAGGTACGTCGTTTAATGCACCGAAAGTTAACACTTTGGTAGACAACGTATTCATGGATGTTTCCCCTCTGATCATTGATGACCAGCTCATTGACGAGGAGACAGGAACATCCATCAATGAAGACCTTGTAGATGGTATCGTACCATTCGACATACCTTCAAGGGGTGAGGATATTGCCACCAAAGCCTGCCTAACCCCTGCTTGAGCCGAAAGATGAGGTAAATATTTTCAAACATTGTATTCCTTTATATGATAATTTTAATAATAAAATTAACATCTATATTGAATTACGAATTGTGCACCCTATCGAGTTTGATGTAGAGTTCATATCGTCTTCTATTTTTTGGATGTCATACCTAAGGATAGGATGACAAGGAAAAGAGGGATATCCTGGAAATTGTGGTCATCAACTATTAAACAAGGACAAGGGGCTAAGAGAAGGAAGAGGGTACGCCCGTACAATCTTATCTACAAGATCCCTATCAAGTTTGATAAATAGTTCTTCGCATACCTCTCAGACCCGAGGAAAACAAAGGAGTTGCGAAAGACAGTTAGAAGTTCAAGGGCACTCTAGTGGCTAATGGACCTCCTAACCCCGATCACATTCACAGATGACGACATATGTACTTCAAATTTGTCATATTTTCCATTATGTCAGTCATCGTTGACACTAATAAGTTGTTTCTCACCATTTGTAGATGATCTACACTTTGATCTTGTTCACCCAAAAGAAGTTACAGATCAATATCAATGTCTCGTACGTGAAGAAAAGCTTCACTACAACCGACCGCACCATCACGGTAAGTGTAAACAAGTTCCAGTTAAATTGTTAGTAGCAACTTATTAACATTATGTGTTATGTTTGACCTAGGTCTATACAAGGAGATTAAGAGGAGTTATCGAACTACAACAAGGTATGGATGAACGTCGACTACATGTACATGCCTTATAACATTGGGAGATGTCACTGAATTTTGAACATTTTGAACATGCTTGAGGGACGAATTAACATCTTGGATTCCTACATTGATTTAACATTGGATCTGGACCTAGTGAAAAAACTCGACAACATGAGATGCGAAGTCTCGACTCTGCTGCACTGCAGTGGCATTTACACGTTGAAGCCCAATTGCCTACAACACCATGGCTGCTATTTCCTGCACATGATGCATTATAACAAATGGTGTCGGGTGAATGTGGGATTTATTGTTGTAAATTTTTCGAGTATAATGTAACTCACTCCTCCTTGCAAACCCTAACCACAGATAACATCCTCCTATTTCGTCGACAACTAACAATACAATAATGAATTAATAGAGCCTTCTTGTAATGTTTACTTTCAAATCCTGTATTAACAATACATTTAATGAATTTTTTATTGTTGCCTCAATCTTTGTGGTGTGCTTACAGAACTTGTATTGAGATTGGCAAACTCGTCTTTGTTAAATGGTGACATAAAGAATATTGAACATGTGTAATTTATGAGGAGGTTAGTTATATATACATTGAAATAATGTAGGTTACGTAAGGAAATGCATTT
>JBBPDI010064757.1:0-19682 GCA_037974545.1 Cucumis variabilis
TGGTGAGATAGGGAAGCTCTTGCATGTAGTTTGCTTGTAAACAAGTTTTATGCAAAAGTGAAATGACTCTTGGATTTAAAATTAAAAAAGTTAATTTTGTAATTGAGAATTACAAAGATAAAAACCAAGAACTCTTTTTCATTTTTGGTCTCTATCATCATCAAAATCAAAACAAAAAAAAAGGGAAAACCAAAAGGTTGGGTTCTTCCTAATACTTTTGATCTCTCTTTAATTTTCTCCACCATTTTTTAGTCCCACAACTCAATTCCAAATTCGAAGAATAGCGGGTCAACGCTAGTGGTAGTCTCGTCTTCGATTTCATGAGGAGATCTTAAAAAGCAAGTGAGGATACTATAAGAATAGAAAAGCATCAATGGTGAAGTTTTTTCTTTTAACTTTATCTTTGTTGTTTTAAGTTTTTATGCATGTTAATCACTAAACTTGTTTAGTTACAATTAGAGTAAAATTCGATCCTTATTCCGCTGCACATGTTTATCGTTTCCATCAGTTGATACTGAGCAGGCTAGAGTAGATAAAATTTTTAGGGGTCTAAAGGATAAGATTAGAGGTGTTATGCGAGCATTTAAGCCATCTACTCAGGCTAAAGCACTACACCTAGCAGTGGACATGAGTATTAAAAAAGATGAGATTCAACCAAAGGGGTTTGATAAGGTAACATCATATGAGCAGAAGAGGAAAGCAGATAAGAAATCTTTTGAAGTTCCACAAAGGAACTTAAGATCATGCAGAGACTTTCAGCATTTCCAGTAGAACCCTATTGAGGCAGGTGAAGCTGCTAGAGAGAAACCATTGTTCAATACTTATGGAAAGAATCATTTGGGCCGCTCTTTGTTTGGAACCAGGACTTGCTTCAAGTATAAGCAAGAGAAGCATATAGTTGACCGTTGTCCTTTGAAACTTACTGGGGTTGGGCAGAGGAGTCAGGGGGCAAGAGCATCACAGCAGGGAAAAAAAACCTAACTAGTTAATGGAGTTATATATAGTGGTTACTATTTTGCGGTCTGATCTTATGCAAACTCATTGCATAGGATACCCTTACTCGTGTCTTAACCACATGAACTCGTTGGATAATTGCTTTGTATCAAATATAAAGTGAGCTGTATCCATAGTGTTACCACGATAAAGTACCCAGCCCTATAAAATCTTTAAGCTGATGTCGAACATTGATCCCTGTATGTCTCTACATAATGTTCAAGACTCATTAAAGAACTTAGGATGTTAGTTTATTGGATTTGGGTTATTAAGACAAAACTAATAATATAATCAATAATAATTATTACAATAATAACACTTTATTAATAATGGTCTATGGATTATATTTACAATCTAAGAATTTTAGAACATAAATCCAACAAACTCCCACTTGGATTAAAACTCTAGTATCTTTGGGATGTACATAATAAAGTAATCCTCTGAAATTGGAAATGGTAAAATGTACAAGTATATTACATAAAACATAAATACCCATTACACATCTCCATCTTGCTCTAGATTACCCAAGATACATAACTCGCAGACCTAGACTTTTTAGAAGATCCTCGAACACTTTAACTATGAAAGTCATTGTAAATGGACCATCAATATGCCCCACTATTATCTCAATATAAAGTGATGGACATGTTCATGTTTGGAACAACTTCCAAATCATGCAGGAACATTCTAAGCCAAACTGTTTCTTTTGTTACTTCACAAGCAGCAACGTACTTAGCCTCCATAGTAGAATCTGTAATGCATTCTTGCTTGATGCTATATCATACCATAGCTCCCTCGTTTAGGGTAAACACTGATCCTGATATGGATTTCCTAGAATTCTTATCGGCTTGGAAATCAAAGTCAGTGTATCCCGTAAGGATCAAATCCTTAGCTCCATACACAAGCATGTAATCTCTCGTTCTCTTAAGATACTTGAGCATAAGTTTAACTATTGTCCAACGATCTAACCCTGGGTTGGACTGATATCTATTAATTATTCTCACTGCACAATAAATGCCTGGCCTAGTGCAGAGCATAAAATACATTAAGATGCCACAGGTGAGGCATAGTGAATATGTCTCATATTCTTAACTTCTTGAGGTGTCTTAGGACACTGTTCCTTAAATAAGTGAACCCCATACGTGAAAGGTAATAAATCCTTCTTAGAGTTCTACATTGAATATCGAACCAACATTTTGTCGATATAAGTTGCCTGAGACAATGCTAGTGTTTTGTTATTACGATCCCTTATGATTTGAATCCCTAGAACATATTGTACCTATGCCAAATCTTTCATTTGGAATTGGGTTGCTAGCCAAGTTTTAATGTCAATTAGGTTTCCTACATTATTTCCAATGAGAAGGATGTTGTCCATATAAAGTACTAAGAAAGCTACTTTACCTTTATTGATTTTCTTGTATACATAAGGTTCATCAATGTTTTAGTCAAAATCGTAAGATTTGATCGTAGTATCAAATCTAATGTTCCAAGATCTAGATGCTTGTTTCAACCCATAAATGGATCCATTCAGCTTGCAAACTTTTTGCTCCTGACCTTGGATTATAAACCCCTCAAGCTGAGACATAAAGATACTCTCTTCAAGATTGTCATTCAGAAAAGCAGTCTTGACATCCATTGGCCATATTTCATAATCATAAAAAGTGACTATGGACAAGAGAATCCTTATAGACTTTAACATAGAAACAGGGGAAAAAGATTTCTCATAGTCAACCTCTTCCTTTGGGTATACCCTTTTGCTATAAGTCTAGCTTTGAAGGTCTATAGCTTTCCAACAGAATCTCTAGTTTTCTTATAGATCCAGTTGCACCCTATAGGTTTCACCCCTTCATATAGATCTACAAGCTCTCACACTGAATTGAAGTACATAGACTCCTTTTCAAACTTCATGGCTTTAACCCATTGGTCCTTGTCTACATCATTCATTGCCTGTTTATAGAACAATGAATCTTTAATGCCATCATCTGATATGAAAGCCTGAGTTTTGATTAAACCTAAGTAATGGTTAGGTTGTGATACAATCCTCCCACTGTGTTGAGGCATTCTCAACGATTGAGACGGATGAGACTGACTTAAGGTGTTGGCTTCATTAACTCTTGATGAAGGACCAACTTCATTAACAACCCTCATTGATTCATCAATAGATTCACTTAATACTAATTTGTTTCATGGTTTATGATCTCTCATGTGGTTTTCTTCCAAGAAAGTAGCATTTATCGATATAAACACTCTGTTTTTTTGTGGATCGAATAATAGACCACCTCTAGTTTCTTTAAGGTAATCAACAAATCATATATGAATTGCATTCTCTACTGCATACCCAAAAAACGAGTTTGGCAATTGAGCATAACTCTTCATTGAACGAACCATGTCTAACAAGGTTCTATTTCTCCTTTATGATACATCATTTTGTTGAGGTGTACCATGTGCTGAGAGTTGGAATTGGATTTCATGTTCTATCATATAATCTTGAAATCTCAAGTCCATGTACTCTCTATCTCGATCATATCGAAGTATTTTAATCTTTTTACTTAATAGGTTTTCAACTTCAGCTTTGTACTCTTTGAACTTTTCAAGATCTTCAGACTTATGCCCCATTAAATATAGATAACCATACCTTGAATAATCATCTATAAAGAGATGAAGTATTCAAAACCTCCTTCCACTTTTACATCCATCGGACTACAGAGGTCTGAATGTATAAGTTCTAGAGACTCTTTGGCTCTATAACCTTTTCCAGTAAAAGGTCTTTTAGTATTTTTTTAAAGGTATTTTAGTCTTTTTTTTCTTCTTGTTTTTCTTTAAGTTCACATGGAGGTGATGAATCATCTTCTAACTCATTTAGAAGTTCATTCTTTACCAATCTCCTGATCCTATCGAGATTAATGTGACCTAATCTTAAATGCCAAAGATAGGTATTGTTATGAGGAGAAATTTGTTGTTATATTTTGAGTATTAGCAATTTTAAACATCTCATGATTTAAAATTTCTTTTGCTTCTTTAGGTCTTAATACATACAAGTTGTCTTCAAGGTTAGCTGAACAAATATGTACATCATTCTTAAAAATGAACGCTCCATTCAAAGAAAATGTTACATTATAGGATTGTTTAATAAGACAAGAAATAGATATAAGATTTCTCTTAATCTTAGGAATTATGTTCAAGTTTTTTTAAAAAATAGTAATCTATATTTCTGAAGACAACTTAACATCTCCCTCGACACGAGTTGAAATGACATCTCTCGCTCCAACCTTGAGAGTCATCTCACCCTATTCGAGTTGGTTAAAGGAACTAGTTTCCTTTAAAGAAGAGCAAACATGGCTAGTGGCTCTCGAATTATGTATCCAAGCATTTTGGTCATTTTTCACTAAACATGTTTCTAAGACAAGTAAATCATATTTACCTTCTTTTTTATTATTCTTAAACATCTCTTGAGGAGAGTCCATGATCTGACGTGCAGTGACCATGGTCTCATGTTTCTTGCTTAGTATGTCAAATATACTCGATAAGAGATAGACACGAGCCTTGTCATTGGCCTTTATCCAACAATTATATGCATCCCTAACATTTTGAGATGGATTTCGAGTAGAGAAAGGAGTGCATTCCTCCATTAAGATGAAGCGTAGATCATTATTAACCAGAATCTTATTCAAGTTTGACTTTCACGTTGCATAATTTTCATCGGTTAATTTTTCACTTTTATGCAATTGAAGAAGACATGTGGAACAAACAATTGACCGTATTAGTTATCTTTGTCTTAACCCATTACACAAAATAATCCAATCAATTCAGCAAAAACAAGCAATCAAAGAACCCTAATCAAATAAATGATTTAGTTTTTGCAACGATACATCAGAAATTTAGAGCAACAACCATTGAAGGGTTATCGGCTACTTCTAACAATCTCAACTAATAACTAATACCAGAATAACTTATATTCCTATAGTTCTTAACTATCGTTGTTTGGTCTAGGATTCATTAACTAACATAATTCATCCTGTAAGTGTGACCCTACTATTTTCAGATCTCAGAGGTACTCTTCAACATGCTACCGAAAGGAACGACAAATGTTAAAGATTAACCTAAAAAGCTCTATCCGTTTCTAGAGTTCGTGTTGTTCCGACTTTCTACAATCAGGCTCTTCAAAGGGATGGTCGTGCTAAAACGACACGTAGGCAGATCATAGAAATCTTATGGTTAACCTAATGGAGGAGACTGTAGGATACGTTGACACGTGTCCTTTTTCTACTTACTATGAACATTTCCCTTATTCACCTTATTATTGACCAATACAAACACTCTCGAAGGAAGGCAGCTCCTAGGGCAACACAAAGCCGAGTATGAATCTCATACGTGAACTCTTAGGGATGTGAGAGCTAAAAATTGATATATCATATATACCATTTTTCTCTCACTAAAATGTTCTATTAATTTAAGGTTTGTTGTAATTAGCTAAATTCTGGCTAAATGAATCTATCTAAGTCTATTCTTATTATAACACTTATAATAAAACTTTACTATAAAGTTTCTAGGTGCATTAAACTATTTAACTTACCTAGTGGCATCTCATTCTTAATAGGAATAAGGTTAATTCAACGCTGGTTTCGGGTTAGTTTCCAGATAGGAGATGTTCCTTAAATCGTCAACTTAAGTACAACAGCCTTAGACAGAACTTTACCGGTGGAGTTCCTTTATAACCTTAAATCCTATTCACTCTTAAGGTTTCTGGGTGTATTATTTACCTTGTGACATCTTATGATAATAGAAATAAGATTAATTCAACGTCGGTTTCGACTCAATTTCCAAGTAGGAGGTGTTCCGTAAACCGTCAACTTAAGTACCTCCAACCTTAGACAGAATTTTACCGATGGAGTTTCCTTATAACCTTATCCTATTTGTCCTACTTAGTTTCATTAAACTAAAAAAACATAATTCTAATCCTATTAGAATTAATGTGATCTTACGTCTATTTAATTTTAAATAATTTAAAATTAAATCAAATTAATCCTAAGATCATATGTTTGCATGCAACTCTTTTTTATAAGTTGACGGTTTCTAATTATCAAAATTTTATAACTATTATAAAATTAATTAATTAGCCCTATAATATACATACTATGGTTTAATTAATTAAAATAAATTTTAATTAAAAAATAAACCATCCAACATGCTAAACATTACATTAATATAACAATTATATTAATCTATGGATGTAATATGCTCAATGCAAATTGATTTTTATCTTAATTAATATAACACTTATATTGAAAAAAAATAATGTAAATCAACCAAGAATACATAAGACATTAATTTAAATATAACAAATTATATTTAACTAAGTAATGTCATCCATCATCTTTATCAAATTTCATATATTTAAAATATCAACATACTTTAAATAACTTATGAAATTCAAAATCATGCATTAATACCTTATATTATAACATTTATAATATATAAAAATGCCCGAACATGCTTAGAAAATTATGCAACTAAAATATGACACTTATATTTAAGAATGATGCATGATAATTATAATCCTAAGGTGGGATTTTAAACTATATGACATACACTATGTATATAATTAATTTAATCAAACATCACATTTAATAATAGATTAAATAGCAAAATAGACCGAATTTGGCACCCCTAAAAATTAATCAAATCAATATAATCATATTATATTAATTTAATTAATTACTACAAAAGAAAAAAAAACAGAAAAATCAGAGAAAATCACACGAGCAGAATTCAAAAACACGACAGCCAGCTTCAAATGTAAAAGACCAGACACTGCACAATTATCAGGTATGGTTACCATCTACACATGGAAAACGTATATCTTCGTTTCAGATTTTTCTTTTTTTGAAAAATCAAATCTGCTGCTGCACTGGAAACGACACAGATTTACATACTCTATTACAGAATTAAAATACCCAAAATACAATGGGCTCTTACATCAATCAAATTAATGAAAAATTATAATCTAAGATGCTAAAATCAAAAACATCTATTTTGTAAACTACATTCATAATGAAAAAAATAATAATAATAATAAATAATCTCACCTAAACCAATGCAAATTATAAAATTTCCAATTAAAATTTGAAATGGCTTTGATACCAATTGAAGGGATAAAAGCCTTATGGCAGTGGAAGATTTTACAGAACCAGTAAATTGACAAAAATTTAGAATTGAAATTCTAAATAAAAATTAAGCATGCTTTTTCTTTAAAAGATACATAAGACTTACTTTTGTTGACATCTTTGAATCTGTACACTATCGAATTGGAACACCACCAGTCGGAGACCTTCCTATCCTCAAGGACGAGATTGGTTTGTGGAAACCAGTTGGGATCGAAAAAAGTTTAGAGGTATTGGAGAAAAACTTTTTTCTTTTCGCAGAGCAAAACCTTGGCTTTCTTTCTTGATAAATTCGTTAAAGATAACTGTTTTCTTCTACATATTTATAACTCTCTTTCCTTATAATAAAAAAAAGAGTAGGAGAGAGACATGAGATTCTATTATCAAATCTGCTAATTAATTAATAATTAATCAATTAGTTAATAATTAATTAAATCATATTTAATTAATATTTCATTGAAATCTTATTTGAACGAATATCTCTCCAATATTTTATAGATTTATATTAATATAATTCATTAAATCATATTTAATTAATATTTCATTCAAATCTTCTTTGAATAAATATCTTTCCACTATCTTATAGATTTATATTAATATTTCATTCAAATCTTATTTGAATGAATATCTCTGCAATATCTGATTTAATTAAATAAAATTAAACTATTAATTAATTCTTCAATTAATTAATAGCTAAATTAAATATCTTATATTTAACTTAAATTAAATTTGAATCATACTCAAATATAAGTTTCTCTTATAACTAATAACTTTAACATGAATCCAATTCACATTAAATTAATATTTGAACTCATTCAATCAAAAGCTACAACGATTTGAGATTAATTAGCTAAACTCATTAACCACATTAAACAATCACTACTACAAATTTGGCCTTCTTTGATATGCAAATCATATAAAAAAATGTCAACCTTGATGGTCTTTGCCCATCAAATGGGAAGACAACAAGAAAGCCCGACCATCAATGTCAAAACATGTCAAGTATTTTCTCACACCTACCTTAGGTTCGTTCTAATTGGCAATCTTCATGATCATAATCTTGATTTCCTCCTTAATGAGGATTGTACTAACAATTGTAACATTGATATCCAAATTCGTAAACGACTTCTACAAATTATTAATGCAGGAGTAGAGATTTGAACTTGAGATCTCTTGTACATAGATTATACAAGTGCCAGTTAAGCTAAGCTCATGTTCTACAACTTCTACAAATTTTAAAAACTCTAAATTGCAAACTTTCAATTCAACTCATTAAAGTTGAACACAATAACTAATTTAATTTTGATAAAGTCACTTATTTCAATCTAATTATAATTACAACAATTAATTTTTTTAAAAAAAAGTAATATTGTATGATTGATGTATAGACAATAATAATTGAAAAAAAATAGTAAACCTTTAAGAATATTATTGATAAATATCGAGTTTTTTAGCCTGTTAATGAGGGTCTAAATTTTGTGCTTCGTAGAAAATATTTTTTTCTTAATGAGCAATGTCCATTAAGATATCATTTTTTATGGGTCTTGCCCATGATCTTATCCTAAACTCATAATTACAAATTTTTTTCTTGATGGGCAATGCCTATGATTTTTTTTTTTTTTTTGTCTTTGTCCATCAAGAAACCCTAAACCCATCAAGAAAATTTTAAACCCATCGAGAAATCCAAAACAAATATATTAATTTTTTTCAATGATAGTCATTGCAAATCAAGAAAATTCATTTTTTGATGGGCTTTGTCCATCAAGAAAATCTATCTAATTTGATGGATATTACCAGTCAACTAATATATTATCTTTGATGTTTATTGTCCATCAAGAAATAGTTTTCTTAACGTTTATGGACGATCAACAAAACCAAGAAAACTTTGTCCATCAAGAAATAAAAAATCCACATTTTTTTTACGTTCTTTCATATTTCGTCAACAAAATAAGAAGATTTTTCTTGACGTACATGATCGTCAAGATAAGCATTTTATGAAGAAAAATATTTTTCTTGATGGTCCTTCTCCATGACCATCAAGAAATCAAAATTTGTGTGCATAAAAAAAGACCAAATTTGTAGCTGTGAATATTTGTTAACTGTGTACACTTCAATAAGGACTCACAACTGAACTCTTCTCACAATAGATATATTTATGTGTCTATAGATATAGACCAATAACAGTAAGTTAGTCCTTCACTTAGTTCGTAACACTAGCTAGGTCAATTTACTATTTTACCTCTAAGTTACCTCTAATCCTTAAATACCAATGTTCCTCTAATGAACAACTTATTTTATGGTCCTACCAATAAATAGAAACCCCTATCGTGCCATAGAGAGGGTCAGACCCTTTATTCAAGACCTAGCGACACCATTTAAGGAAACACTTATTTACTTACCCTAAAGTAGAAAAGGAGTGAATTCCATCTTGTGTAATTATGTTCTCAGCTCCTCACTCGATCTTGTCCCAAAATGATAAGCTTATTGAGTCGTCGATCTGGCCACTCTCACCCACACAACAAAGGATAATCCCTCATGAATAGGAGTTCATAATACACTCAGGATTAAGACTAAGTTACCTAGGTCATCTTAGTGAAATTGAAATCTAACTACTTAACGGAGTTACATCTAGTGGTTATTATTTTACGGTCTGGTCTTATATAAACTCATGCATAGGATACTCTCACTCGCATGTCAACTACATGAACGCGTTGGATCATTGCATTATTTCAAATAAAAAGTGAGTCGTATCCATAGTGTTACCAAGATAAGGTACCTAGCCTTATCCCTATACTATAAACTCTTTAAACTGATCTCAAACATTGATCCCTTTATGTCTCTACAGACTGTTCATGACTCATTAAACAGCTTAGGATATTAGTTTATTGGATTTAGGTCTATTGAATTTAGGTTATTAAGACAAAACAAATAATTTAAATAATAACAATTATTACAATAATAACATTTACAATCTATAAGTTTTAGGACATAAATTCCAACAGCAAAAGAATCAAGCAATATAAGAACAAGGAAGTAGAGTGTGTGGCCATTCAACCTATGAAAGATACTGAAGTCATTTGCTCTGACGGCCCTGTGTCAAAACAAGTCGAGCTTAAACCCTTGTTAAGTACTGAAGGTGAAATTTTTCCTAGTTCAAGTGGGATTCTAGAAACGAGAGGGCTTCGTTCTCTCATTATCAATGGTAAAGAAGTCGCTGTAACAGACAAGAATATTGAAGTTATGCTAAAGCTGTTTCTTGAAGTGAATACCAGAAAGGAGAAAGTAAGAGAAATTGAAACGAAAAAGGAGGAAAAGGAGAAGGTGAGCAAAGAAGATCAATCAAAGGAGGAAGAGAAAGAAAAACAAAAAAAGAAAGGAACACAAGAGGAAGAAGTGGGCGAGGAGGTTAATGCTGAAGGAAGAGGTGAATGCAAAAGAGAAGCCCCCTCGCTAGTGGCTGAAACTAAGTCCTCCCCACATTCGGGAAATCCAAACTCTTAGAACCCAAGTCGTCAACTATTCCTAAAATCCAAATTGACTTATCCTCACCAAGGTGCGAGCCTGATAATTCTGTTGACTTAGTGAAATTTGATTCATCTAGCCAATCTAAATTGTAAAATCTTAATGGCTCAAATCACGACGAATTTCACGATCCTATCTTTGACCCACATGCACTCGTGAACCAAGAAAATAGAGTGGACAATCAAAAGTTTTCCTCAATAGACAAGAAGTCCACAAAGGAAGGTATTAATAACCCATTCCCCAAGGAAAAGAACCAACTCTTCAAGAAGCAGGCAAAGAGAAACTAAGACCTCAACACAAAAACAGGCAGTGCAAGAAGAAATTGAAGAAACTGATGAAGATTACATCTTCAAATTCATGAACCTTAATAATTGTAACCCATTGGAAAGAGGGCTCAAAGATGTATTCAAGTACTAGAGCAATTTACAAGAAATACAATTGGAAAGTAAAAAACAGCTATTTGATTTGGAATTAAAGGTTGACAACAAAAACGCCCATCAACTGGCATAAATTAAAGGACTTCATGACTTAGTGCAAGACATCAAGACATAAAACACAGAACTTAAAGTGTAAAATGTGGAGCTCAAAGCACAAAACCAAGTGATTATGAGGATGATTTAACAGTTTGCTAAGCAGAATGATGGGCAGTTCAAAGTGACACTAACATATCTTCATGTGGCTATATGCAACATCATTCCAGTGCCAAAAATTCCTCAAGAAATAGCAACGCCTCTGACGCGGAAGGACTTTCAGTACGTGATGAGGGAGAATCTTCTTAACCACCGCCTCAGTAGTAAACTTGGCGATTGCTGGTTTATCATTTTGTAATTTTTATTTCTAATCTTATGTAATGTGTATCTCTTTGTATTTTTGTTATTTTCAATATACGTACAACTTTTGATACAATTCTTTGGCGTTTAATCTTTCTTGCCGCGAGTTTGGCTCCTCACATTTTAGTATTCTAATTTTTTTGTGTGTTTCAGTGACACTTCAATGAAATAAATTATGCAAAATAAAATTTTAGTTGTTATTTAAGCGTTTAACTTGTTAAAGAACCTTACTTAGGAAAGATTTCTAAAGTTTATTAGGTGAGCAAGCTTTACCTCAAACTTCTACTGTAAAAATTTCTACGAATAATCTTACCATTCATTCTTAGCAATGAGGACATTGCTAACCTCTAAATTTGGAAATGTGCGAGGTCCGCGTTAAAGATTTTAAAACTTTTTGGAAATCATCTTAAGGTGTTCCAAAACAAGCCGTTTTAACAAGAGTTGAAACAAAACCAAAAAAGTGGAAATTTTGAAAATCTTTTATATTCTTTCAATCAATTAAAATAACAACTATGTTGTTTCCGATTGCAAAAATAAGAAACAAAGCTTCAAAAGTAAAAGTTTAGAGAGTTGAGTAATAAGAGGCGATAACAGTTATAGTTGAGGGGAGAAATAGACTCATAAAGTGCCTATGATTTTCCACTCAATGCCAAATTGCAACTCTACAATGAAATAAAAAGTATTCTTTCGTTGAATAAAATGGTTCAAACTTTTTCAAAAATTTTAGCCATTTATAATTCTTCAAATAAGATTTACTGTGGAGAATAAACAAGGACATTTTGAGTATTAAGCTTGTCGAGTTTTGAACTTAAAAATGTTTCCATAGCAAGAAGTATGCAATGAGAGTAAAACCTGAATAACGAATAAAACCTGATCGCATTTTGAGAAGGTTAGAAATTCAAAGAGGAAGGTGAGTCTGTAAGGAGCAATGGTGCTTGATGAAAAGCATAATATGGAGTGATGCTTGAGGACAAGCATTATTCTAAATTTGAGGGTCTGATAACTTGTAGAAATAAAAGTTATGATAGCCACTTTTATTAGAATAAATAGGCCAAAATGTACAAGAAAAGGTTCAAAACGCGTAACTTATATTGCAAACTCATAAGTATTCAAAAATATACTTTACATAAGCATTATGCCTCTTTTGTGCAGTTTCCAGTGTCTAAACGCAGGTCTACAGACAAAAGGAGAAGTTAGCAAATTGCAAAGCCTCTTGCAAGAAGACCATATTACAACGCGAGAAGCGGTTTGCTAAAACAAAAGTTTGGTAGTTAAAAATGATGTGACATGTCAGAGATAGCTTTTGGCGTACAGCACCGAAAGGTTCAAAAAAGAGAAGTTTTCCGACCAAAAATTGTCTATAAAAGAACTTCATCTCTACCAAAAGAAGAGAGGCCTGTATGGCCTAAAAGAGAGGTCTAAATGGACCATAGAGCCCATAGAGGACAAAAACCTGAGAGACACGGAAGGGAGTGGCCCTTCCACCATCTATAAGTCTCATTCTTTTCTTCTCCGTTCAGATTATAGAGTGAAAACTTTACTTCTAAGTAAAGAAGATTCCATATTCTAATTTCTTCTAACTTGTAATACTTTCCATTCTCCTCACTTGCCATTTTTGTATTTCTTTGTAATATATGTTGTTCATATTATGCAATGGCAATGATCTACATTCTTTAGTATATTACATGTTTATACCTTTTCAATCCATTATTTTTTTACTTTTCACTCATCAATGTGTTATTAGTAGTTTAAGTTAGCGATAAGTTCTTGATAAGAAGTCGAGCTTATAATTCTTATCGCATTAGTTGAGCTATGTTTATCACTTGGCCAGCTTCAATCACCAACTACACGAGAGGACAAGTAGCTAATGCATACAAGGAGGAGTTAGGGACAAACTCCACCTTAGCAAGATAACTTTCATCATTTGTATCCTGAGAGGTGAACAAATATGGAAATTAGGCACCGAGAGGTTGTTGTCCTTAATTGTGAAGCTCTATACGTTTTATAAGTGAAATCTTCTAGATATTTCTCTCCTAAGCACACTTAATCATATGGATTCCGAGAGGTGACCATGTATGTGAAGGGATTAAAGCCCTTGGGAGCGGAAGATTTTACAGAGATCTTAAATCAATTTAACAAGGAACTTAAAAATACCATACATTGACAAGAATTACATAAACAATTTTTTAATTGAGGCAAAGAATGCTTTAAAATTATAAATTAGAGAAAGAAAAACTCACGTAGTTTGACGCCTCTAAATCTACTCAAACTCCAAATTGGGGACACCATTTGTCGAAGACCTTCCTATCCTTTGGAATGAGATTGGTTTGTGGAAACCAATTGGAATGGAAAAATCTTTTTGAGAGAATTTCTGAGAGAATTGACAGAGTGGCAAAAATAGATGAGGTTGAAAAACTTTTTTTATTTTGCGTATTTATAATTCCCTCTTCTTTAGAAAGTTGGAGAGAATCGTGAGATTCTATTAAATTTAAAAATATTAAATTAATAATTAATTAAATCGTATTTAATTAATATTTTATTTAAATCATATTTAATTAATATCTCTCACATATCTTATAGTTTTAATTTAATTAATTTAATTGAATCTAATTTAATTAAATCAAATTTAATTAAATAAAATTAAACTAAACTATTAATTAATTTTCAAATTAATTAATTACTAAATTAAATATCTTATATTTAATTTAATTCAAATTTGAATCATATTCAAATATAAATTTCTCTCATAACCTATAGTTTTAATGAGTATCATATACGCATTAAACTTTAACCCGTATTTTTAATATGAATCCAATTCACATTCATTTAATATTCAAACTCATTCAAACATTTCATCTCTCATAAATTAATTTTGAATCATATACAAAATTAAATATATATAATAAAGTTTAATTAAAATATTAACTTTATATTATAATGTATCACCATACATTATATTAATTTCCAAAGTAAATTTGAACATTTCAAATTCCAACCAACATAAATAAATCTCATTATCCTTTACGATCTAGACAAGGGATCTAATGGACTTACAGATCAGAAACTACAACGATATGAGATTAATTGGCTAAAATCATTAACCACATTAATTTATATTCGTTAATTGTGTGCACACTCATCTAAAGACTCACAGTTGAACTCTTCTCACTATAGATATTTTTATGTGTCCACAGATATAAACCAATAACAGTAAGTTAGTCACTCATGAGTGTTCATAACACCAACTGAGTCAAATTATCATTTTACCTTGGATTACTTTTAGGCTAATGCTCCTCTAATAAACAACCTACTTATGGTCCAACCAAAAAACAAAAACCCCTCTCTTTCCATATGGAGAGTAGGACCTTTTGTTCAAGTCTGGAAGACACCATTTAAGGGAACACTCATCTACTTATCCTAAAGTAGGAAAAGAGTGAATTCTATCTTGTGTAATTATGTTCCCAGCTCCCTACTTGGTCTTGTTCCCAAAATGATAAGCATATTGAGTCAACAATCTGGCCACTCTCACCCGTACAAATCAAAGGATAATTCCTCGCGAACATGAGTTTATAATACACTCAGGATTAACACTAAGTTACCTAGGTCATTCTAATGAAATAGAAATCCAACTAGTTAATAGAGTTACATCTAGTGATTACTATTTCACAGTCCGATCTTATGCAAAGTCATTTCATCGAATACCCTCACTCGCATGTCACTTACATAAACATGTTGGATCATTGTATTTCTATCAAATACAAAATTAGCCATATTCATAGTGTTATCAGGATAAGGTATCCAGCCTTATCCCTAAACTATAGACCTTTTAAATTGATCTTGAACATTGATCCCTATATTTCTGTACATATTTTTCAAGACTCATCAATTAATTCTTTTATACTGCCTAAATGATAAGTAATCCCTAGAACTAATATCTTGAATCAATTCCCTATGTTTGTCCCTTGATCACCCAGGTAAACCTATAGTTTCGCTTGCACCTGGGCAAGCAGTAGGAAAACTTGTACTCAATAAAGACTTAGTTATTAGGTGATATGGAGAGACATAGTGAGCAACTCACATGCAATAAACATGCTCAGTGATATATCGCCTAGATTGAATATAATTTCCATTTACCATTTACTAACACTAAGTTTTAGTTGTTGAATAGAAATAACACCTTAACAACCAGACCGACCAAGGGCCTGCATGGGCCAGAGAGAGGCTTGTTTTCCAAAAGGAATGGCCTAACTAAAGGGGCCAAAGTTTAGAGAGAAGGATAAAAAGGAATAGCTTTTTCACCGGCTGTAAAAATTTTCTTCTTCTTCTCCGATCATATTATAAGTGGGAGCTGAGAGTCTGAGTGGTGAAGGTTCCATTTTCTCATTTCCCTTAACTTGTAATATTCTCCATCTTCTTTGTCTTTCATTTTTATATTTCTTTGTAATATATGTTGTTCATATTGTACAATGGCCGAAGGCCTACATTCTTTAATGTATATTACATGTTTATATATTTTCAATCCCTCATTTCTTGGCTTTTCACTTGTCAATGTGTTATTAGTAGTTAGGTTTTTGATAAGTTCTTGATAAGAAGTTTAACTTATAATTCATATTGTGTTAGTTAAGCTAATCTCATCACTTGGCTAGCGTAAGTCGCCAACTACCCAAGAGGATAGGTAGCAAGGATATGACTAACACGCGCAAGAAAGAGTCTGCTCTCTCTTTTTGAGATAAATTTCATCATTTGAATCTCGTGAGGTGAACAAATGTGGACACTAGGCACCAAAAGGTTGGTGTCCTTAATTGCTAAGTGCTATACGAGTCATTAGTGAAGTCTTCTAGATATATCTCTCCTAATCACACTTAATCATATGGATCTCGAGAGGTGACTATGAGTGGCATTTAATGACTCTGAGAGGAGCCCGCCTTCACTCTTTCTCGCATACAAGTCATTTCACATTTTTACCTCGCCATCCATATTCCCTCTTACAAAATCTTTAAGCGGTGACATTTGATGGTTGTTTGTTCTTACATTTATTTTATACCATTCATTATTCTTTAATTCTTTTATACGGCCTAAATGATAAATAAGCCCTAGAACTAATATCTTGAATCAATTCCCTGTGTTCGACCCTAGATCAACCAGGTAAACATACTGTTTTGCTTTAACTTAGGCAAGCAGTACAAAAACTTGTACTAAATGAGAACTTAACTGTCACACGATATGGAGAGACATAGTGAGCAACTCGCATGCAGTGAACATGCTCAGTGATATATCACCTAAACTGAATATAATTTCCATTTGCATTTACAAACACTAAGTCCCAGTCGTTAAAGAGAAACAATCTTTAATAACACCATCAACTACACGATAGGAACATTACACGAGAAGAAAGTTTGGCAAAAAGAAGTAAGAGAACTTCTAAAAAAATCTTAAGTGTGTTAATAGGCCACGTGTAGTGTTTAAGTTAAGCATGTTTAGGTTAAACCTTAACCTTACACATGCAACACTAAGAAGAAGAATTTGCAAGTGGACAAGAGTAGTATAAATAGAGGCTTAATTTCAGAATATTGGTTATTGTTATTCTAAAAATTTAAAGAGAAAACTGAAAGTGTAAAGTAATGCCACATGAGAAAAGGAAGAAGTGAGGGCTTTGAAGTTTATTTACAAAGTTGTGTTGCGATTGTTTTTCTATTAAAAGTTTTAAATGATTTCTAGTTCTTATTTATGTTTGATCTAAGCTAATGATTTTCATTGCAAATATTCCTAATGAGAAATGGTTATCAATGGGTTTTCAAACAATTGGTTACTTCCTTTTAAATGAGCTAACTTTTATGTGCACATAGAGACTAAAGGCCACCATGAGGTATACAGGGCTACAAGGTGATGGGATGCTAGTTAATATGTTGAAAGGAGCGTATTGTACATAGTGGCTTAGGCAACAAGGACTAATCTGTATATCCTCCGATGTTGTTGTTACAGTAGTCTAAACACAAAGTTACATGACCTAGTGTAGAGGATGATTCGAGATCTTTGGTGAAAGGAATTTCAATAACTAATGGGTGTTATGCCAAATGAAGTGTTTATATACAAAATTGTTATGTTTTATGTAAAGATAAAATTATACATTTTGATATGTTTGGTTAAATGATGTTTATAAAAGGCATTTGCGAAAAAGATTTATTAAAACCTCACTAAGTCTGTAGACTTATGTTTTTAAAACTCATTTTCCAGAAAGTAGACGTTAAAGTCAAATAAGGATAAGACAATGTTGAATTTAACCATGAGAGAATATTATATATATGAGTACAATAAACACATATAAAACTAGGGCACATGCTCAATAAGTCTCCTACTTGTCCTAGTTTACAAACATCGTAGACCTAAATTGTGTATGTGACCCTCAAACACTTTAGTCGTGAGGGCTTTTATAAAAGGATCAGCAATGTTTTGCTCAGAAGAAATCTGGGTTACTACAACGTCACCCTGATGTACAATTTCCCAGATAAGATGGTACTTGTGTTCAATATGCTTTCCCCTTTTATGGCTTCTAGGTTCTCTTGAATTTGCAACTGCACCACTGATGTCATAGTATAAAGTGATGGTAGATGCATATTTGGAATGACTTCCAGATCTGTCAAGAATTTTCTTAGCCACACTGCTTCTTTTTCTACTTCACAAGCCGCTATGTATTCAGCTTCCATTGTAGAATCAGCTATACAAGTTTGCTTTATGCTTCTCCAAACTACTACTCCTCCATTTAGAGTGAATACTGATCCTAATGTAGACTTTCTAGCTCTTTATCAGTTTACAATCATTATCAGTTTACAATTGATTGTCAGACCATTACTTATGAGAGCAAAGCTTCCATTATCTGTATGGGGTCATACTATTTTGCACGCAGCGTCTCTTATACGCATAAGACCAACATCTTATCATAAGTACTCCCCGGTATAATTAGCTTATGGCCAGGAGCCAAATATTTCCCATTTGTGAATTTTTGGTTGTGGAGTATATGTTCCAATTTTTCCACCACAACGTACTAAAATGGAATCTCAAAGAAGGTTAGGAATATATGTTAGATTTGAATGCCCATCAATTATTCGATATCTTGAATCCCTGACGGGTGATGTATTTACTACACGATTTGCTAATTATCATTTTAATGAGACAACTTTTCCAACATTAGGAGGAGGATTTAAAAAGTTGAAAAATGAAATTACCTGAAATGTATCGTTATTGTCTCATTTAGATCCTTGTATAAGGCAATGTGAACTAGAAGTTTAAAAGATAATTCATTTACAAAGTGTAGCAAACCAAATGCCAGATGCATTTATAGATACTAAGAAAATGATCAAGTCATATATTCCAACTGCAAATGCTCCATCTAAAATTGAAATCCCAGTTCAGCAAGTTGTTGAATTCATGTTGTGACAAAAGCGTGGTAGACCAGTAGGTTCAAAGGATAAAAATTCTCGAAAAAGAAAAGTGATCAATAGTCGAAATAACTTAATTGATAATAGAAACATTCAAGAAGAAGTCTTGAACATGACTAATGATAAAAATGTTGAAGAGACTCAAGTAGATAACAATGAGATCTCGATAAATTATACTATGACAGGAAAAAGATGGAATAGAACTGATGTAGTTGTGGACAACATTTTTGCGTATAATGTTGCATATAATATCATTCATGAAAATGAGGATTCTGAACCTAATCTATTGAAGAATGTCGTAATAGAAAGGATTGGCTCAAGTGGAAAGAAGCCATCCAAGCAGAACTGAACTTACTTTCGAAACGTAAAGTTTTTGGACCTGTAATTCATACACCTAAAGGTGTAAAACCTGTGGGATTTAAATGGGTATTTATGCGTAAAAGAAATGAAAATAATGAGGTCACTAGATACAAAGCATGACTTGTTGCACAAGGATTTTCTCAAAGATCAGACATTGATTATAAGGAAATATATTCCCCTGTAGTGGATGATATTACATTAATATATTTAATTAGTCTGACTGTATGTGAAAAACTTGATATGTATCTTATGGATGTAGTTACAGCATACCTGTATGGATCTTTGGAAAATGAAATGTATATGAAATCCCTGAAGGATTTAAGATACCTGAATCATATAATTCAAAATCTAGAGAATTATATTCAATCAAATTACAAAGA
>JBBPDI010064765.1:0-19681 GCA_037974545.1 Cucumis variabilis
AAAGTATAAAGAATGAGAGAGGGAGATGGACGATTTGAAGAAGGAAAACATAGAGAAAGTAGAATAAAGGAGAGAGAGGAAAAGAGAGAGAGAGACTGAGGAATAGTGAGAGATGAGAAAGAGGGAAACAAGGACACTTCCGGCAACGACAATGGCGACGACAAAGACGAACGAACGGCTGGACGAATCTCCTCCTCTCCCTCTCTCGACCGATTTTTTCTTCTTTTCATTTTGCAATCGGTTCTGTGTTGAGGGAAAGAAATAGGATGGACTTTCCCCGACATCGTTGAAGACGTCGCAAAAGAACTTTTCCTCATATTCTTGTAGTGGATACAACGTCGCGGAAAGAGGATACAACGTCGCAGAAAGGGGATACAAACGGTCAATAAATCACGACGTAGGGGATACAACGTCGCGATTTATCCCCTTTCGCGACGTGGTGAGGTGCTGCGTTGCGGAAAGGGGATACCCACAGTCCGTTTATTGCGACGTGAACTGCGCAACATCGCGATTTATCCCCTTTCCGCGACACTGCGCCTCACCACATCGCGGAAAGGTTCCGTCATATTTTATTTATTAACTATACCACGACGTGAGGTAGATGTGCATCGCGGAAGGGTCTTTACGGCGATGTGTCACTCTCGACGTCGCCAAAGGAGGTTTACACCGACGCTTGTTTTTCGCGACGTCGCTTTATGCGTCGCGAAAAGTCCATATTCTTGTAGTGCTAATTTATCTACGTAGACAACCATCAAAGTAATTTTAATACCACGACTTTCTTAAAACTTAAGGAGAGAAGAATATACATCATACACCTTGTTAAATATCACTAAGAGCTAAGCAATTCACTCAAGACATCCAAAGACGTTGAAAACCTATCACAATTAGTTTTGTTATGACTATCCTAGTTTTAAAATAAACCATCAAAAAGTTGTAAATACAAAGTCGATATGCACATATTTTTTACTTGGATGCAAAAAATTGGTTGCTTATTCATTCAAATACAATGTATTATTTAGCATAGTATATTTCTAAAATATTTGTAGAATAATAACTATTTTGAACACCAAGTATTTGCTTGTATTTCTTTATGCTGGTTTTTTTTTTTTTTTGAAATATTTTTTGTTATTAGGTTTTGACAGTGGAAACTAAAGTAATTTTATTATTTTAATTTTTTTATATTTAGATTTGTAAATAGTTAATAGAATCTTAGTTGTTATGATTTGATGGCATACTACATATACATATAGATTATCTTTTATTTTATCTTTTAGTTGGCAAAATTTTGATCGTCAAAATTTTTTTTAAAAAAATCATCGTGTTAATGCTCTAAGTCATCCCTCCAAAGCAATCTCTGAATCTACAATAAATTAGTAAATTACAAAATTGGATTACTTTTACAAAATATTGTAGATCTTCCAAGATGTGAAATCAAGATTTATACACGATTAAATTTTTTTTTACACATCTTATCATATTCATCAAGATTTTTGTAAATAGTTGCCGCTGAAAAATATACTTTGAAGAAATTACCTCAATTAAGCAATTATCATTTAAGTAAATATAATATAATGGTAATATCAACCCTTAACTAGAGAATTCTAGAAATATTTTTTTCTATTAACTTTTTATTATTCAATTATGAAGTATTTATCTTTTTATTCTCTCAATAGTAGTATTCTTTTGTGTATGAATTTTGAATTGGGATGAAAATTGATATGAAATCATGATTATGATCGATATATACATTAGTTTATTAAAATATTTTTTTTGAATAAAAAACACATGTTAGAGTTTAATCCTAATTGAAATGAAATCATTGTTAAGATTGGATATATACATTAATTTATTAAAATAATTCCTTGAATAGAAAACACATGTTGAGTTCTAATCCTTCACACAAATTCGTTTTGTTATAATGTATTTATCTTTTTTTCTTCTCATAGTTTCTGAATGTTTTAAGCATAGTGTAAATTTCTTGTACAATGATTAGAAGATCATGGAAGAAACAGATCAGAACTTTTAACACTTAACTAAATTTGTTTTTGTCACAATGTATTTTTGTGTAGTTGTATCAAATTTGGTAGATTTATGAGATAAGGTAAATAAAATTGTATGTATTTGTTTAGTTACATTGTATTTGTATTTGTGTGTAAGGTAGCGAAATTGTACATATTTGGTTACTGTAACGACCCAACTTTTCTACTAAGCTAAGATCGATACCATTTAAATAAATATAGATTTTTTATTTAAGAAGAAAAATACTAAATTTAAAGCAAAATGTTTTCAATATTCAATTAAAATAAATAATAAAATATATAAAGAAAGAATATCATAAATAAATAATTAATTAAAATAACTAATTAAAATACTAATTTTGGGCCCCATAAAAAAGTAAAAGAAATACTTAAAACAAACATGAGTTCTGAAATAAATTGATGAAAATATAATTACTGGAATCTAAATGCGGAAGAAAATTGAAGCTATCCCCTGTTATGAACCGCAGGTCACTTCTTGTCATTCGCTAGCTTGTCTTTACTTCTTTTCATTCGCTAGCTTGTCTTTACCTCTACCTTTGCCTGAAAAATAAACATTTAAAAGAATGAGTATAAATTTATACTCAGTAAAGGATCCACTATTAGTCCTCTATGTGTATGTTAACCTCCTGTTAGATTCCTGTAATAAGGTACTGCATCTTATCGTGCTCCCGAACGCATGCTATCCAGTGGTTCCGTAGGAACACATCTGGGCTCTCGGTGAACCCAAAGGAATCACCTTAATAGAGAGTTAGGCTGTAAGTAATCTCGTCGAATCACACATCAAAACTAGCCACACAGGATACATAAGTGGTGATCCCAAGAGATACCCATATAGTACGACTCTAACAGGGAGACCTAACATAACACCATAGCCTTTACATATATATTATACATAAATATCATAGCTCAGTCAAACATAACTCAACCATAACATATCTAATCATAGCATGCCTCAATTATAATGTATCTTAGTCATAAATGTCTTTGTTATACATATGGTCATCTCTAACAATCATATTATGCATAACAGCTACTTTACTACATAATAAAGAACATACATGCAGCTTTTAAATGTCGGGGTTAATAGGAGAATCTCTTACCTGTAGATTTGCTAAATTAATTAATTCCTTGATTTACAATCAAATCCTCCCAATACTCAGTCCTAAACATGAACAAAATTAAAATGAATAATTTTGTCAACTATCACCCTACTACAATGCAGAATCAACAAACCCACTATTATAAACTTACCACCAAAACCCAATACTCTTCGTGGCAAGGCGGAAACAGTAGTGCACAAGACGACCCAAGTGACAGCTTGCAAGGCAAATTTGAAGCAGAACGCGTGCTCGACTTAGACCCAAACGACGCAAGGCTTCAGCTTCGACGGATGGGAGTGACTCGGCTAATTGAAAACAAAGAAGAAGAAGAAATTGGGGCGACGATGGCTTTGCAAACAAAGACAGACACAGAAGAATCTGATGGATAGCTCGATCGGATGGAGAAACTGATGGTCGACGCTTCATGGACGACAGCCAAAGAATATGGCGTGTGGCGACGCTTTGTGGATGACACAGATATGAGCAAACTAATGCTCAATGATGCATGACTTCCAAAATTACGGAGAAGGAACGAGGATGCTTTAGCTTGGCTAACGACGGTGGCTTCAACATTGTTCAATCAAAGGAGAGATGGTCGACGGTGAGGCACTAACAGTGGATGACTAGGGCATGAGGAAGAAGAAGAATGGTGAAGTAGAAGAATGCACGCGAAACAATGAATAGAAAAAATAATATTATAATTATTATCATAGTTATAATAACATATTAATCTTATTATTATAATATAATTATTATTTCCTTTCTTTTCTCTTCAACTCCTTTCTTTTCAAAAGAAAAGTCTATAGTTCTCTCCCTCACCAAACCTCAACAATAAAAGAAAAATAACACCCAAGAATCCTTTAAATCTTAATAAAATAAGACAATTTGGTTAAGAGAATTACCTAAAAATTTTGGGGTGTTACAACACCTAAGTATTACCATTTGAGACCCTCAAATCCATATGTCTTACTTCATGCCACTTTTTGACGAAAGACCAGGTATACAATAATGGAAAAGTTGAGTGAACCCTTTTGCAAACAACTGATTTAGCGAAGAAAAAAAATCCACACGTCTAGCACTTCAATGCAAGGGTGGATTTAGTTAAGGCAAGTTAGTTCAATGGTAGATACCCTTTTAGACTCAAGTTTAAGTCCCATTTTTTATGTGTTTTTTTTATATAAAATACTATGTCAACAAAATTTTTGGATCTACCAATGCTCAAATGGCCTCACTAATCCTTGATAAGCACTTGAAATGTCACGCCCCACTCCAACTTAGTCACTTTCAGTGATCTATTAGAGGTGTGCCGCCTAGACACTCAACGCGTATCACACCACGTGATAAATGTTGAATGTCTAGTAAGAAGAACAACTTCTCTAAACTAATCTCAAGGCATAGCTTCAACTTAAAACTCAAGAAACTTTCACAACACAGTGCGGCGAAAAAATGAAACTTAAGTAATCAACAAGCTTGTCTTTATCACCTAGTCTTTAATACTTAGTTCAATTTTACTTCCTAACTACTAAGAAATACGCACAATACAATGCAGTAGAAAAATAACTTAATACAATTTTACTTTTATTACTTGGACCAATGTTTTACAATTACATTTTCCTTTCTCATGCAGCACAAAGGTAAATTTTAGACTTGAACGCCTCACCTCACTTTCACAACACTTGAATGCTACCCTATGTGTTCAAGGTGTTTAGAAGTATAACCTCTCATTTCTACTCGCATAGCCTTACTGTCTAGCAACCCATCTTAAGAAGAAGGCGTAACTTCCACATAAAACTAGCAACCCTCTTTAAATATAATAACTTTTAACCATCTAAAAACATATGACTTGATCAGCTTTCCCGTATAACAACTCATCTTACCATTTTTTACTTGGGCTTCAACTTAGAAATGAAACACACATCTCTATCAGAAAAAATTGATACAGGCACTCCATGCATCTCACTATCTCAGTCAGATACAACTGTGCCCACTTACTGGCAGTATAAGTGAATTTTTCAAGGATGAAATGTGCTGACTTCGTGAGTCTGTCATCAACAATCCAAATCACTATATAACCTTTCAAGATCCTAGACAATCCTGTAATGAAGTCCATAGACACATTCTCTCACTTCTACTCTGGCACATTCAAAGGCTGTAACAAACATGTTGGCTTATGTCTCAGTGCCTTCACATGCTGGCACACCAAACATTTACTAAATTTATAATATGATTGTTTTTAAAATTGATCATTAATAAATGACTTGAAGAGTTTTCATTGGCTTCAAAATCATCTTCTTTGTTGTTGTTCGAGATATTATGGGCGATCGTTGCATAACCGTTTGGAGATCTGCTTTAGATTTTGCACCAGCTAAAGAGGTCATTATTGAGTTTTTCCCCAGAAGGAATTGGTCTTCTTCTTGTGAAAGACGAGCGTTGGTTTTGAACCATTTCACTATTTGTTCCTCACTAAGGTGAGAATAATCGTATTTATCCCACCTTTTGACGCGCAAGATTTTTTCCAAAATCTTGAATTTTGCTTTGGATGAAAGTTGGTGACTCTAACAAAAGATCCAGAGCACTTGAAAATAAGGAGAGAATCTACAAGTTGGTGAAAAGGCAGACAAATAGATGCTATTGAGAATTGATGGTAAGCTCGTTAAACTTCTAATAGAAAGATTTTTTAAGATAACACGAAATAGCTCCACCACTTTTGAAACCAATTGGGAAAATTAGTTTTGTATGATTTTTTACAAAATGTAATAAAACAAAAGTAGTTATGGGATTCATGCCAGAGTACTTTATACAAGCTTCCTAGTAGTCTTGGTATGTGTATAATTGAATACTAAATCTTTTGGATAATTTTTTGGAGAAAAACATTCCTTGTGGCCAGTGAAATGGTGTTAAAACCCTGAATGTTTTTTTAAACTTTGAATAGACAAACCTTCCTAGATCGTTTCAATCTGGAACATGAGTTATTTCAGCAGAAATGGTACCGACTAAAATGAACTCATAAAATTGTCTCGTCTTCTTGATATCTTCTAGAAGGAAATTGAACTCATGAAGATAAACTTGGGAATAAATTTATTAAACAGAAGGTCCATCAAATTCTGGTTTGATATCCTGTGACTAATGGTTGTAACATAAAAACTGAAGGTTTGACTGTCCAAGCATAGGATTTAAGCTTTGAAAGCAGCTTGATTTAGTTTGTGGTGCTTGTTGAGTGAAACAACGTTGTAGATGGATCAGGATTTTATCCGATTGTTAGGTTCCTCGAAGAAGAACTTGGTATCTTCTGAAAATGATTTGAAAATCATGATCCATGGCGTAATTGTCTGCACACATTGGGGTGAGCGCAAATGCTTGAGAAATCAGGTGTTTCCCCTTCAAAGAGCTTGCTCTTGAGGAGTTGACTACTTGAGCGTCAGCTGTATCATGCTGTTTGGGACAAATTAGAGCTGAAGGCCTTCCTAGTGGTCATAGACCGAAGTTTGAAAACATTTGGAAGATGGCTTGGATTCCTTCGGGAGAACATTTTTTTTTTTACAGATATGCTCTCTTGATAGGTAATCAGCAAGTCTAGTATTATTTTCTTTTATAGGCTCAATTGTGAAATCAAAATAAGATCAGATTGTCTGCCATCTTGCAAAGATTTGTTTTGAAACAAGATTCTTTATATCTTTTCAAAAGATGAACTTGCTTACTTTTGAATCAGTTCTAACAAGAAAATCTTTGTTGATAAGATCTCCTTGAAATTTTTGGACGTAAAGAACTATTGCTAGAACTTATTTTTTTAATGGTAGAATAGTTCTATTAAGCACTATTCCAGACACACCAGAATGAAAACAGACTAGTGATTCCTTTCTGTTAATTTCCTGTTTGAGAATGCAGATGTAACCCTTTTTTGATGCGTTGATTTCAATGATCATTTTGGCTTTCTCATCTACTAGCGATAAGAATGAGATACTTTTAGCCAGAGATTTGATTGATTGAACTGCTTGTGTATGCTCAGTCATCCATGACTTTGGATTTTTCTTTAATGTGTCGTAAAGTGGTAGACATGTTGTCCGAAGGTCTTTAATCCCCAATATAATTGACGCACCCAAGAAATCACTGTACTTGGATTTTATCTTGAATCTCATTGAAAAACTTGTCCATAAAGTCTAATGACCTTTGGATAGGCTTGATGATCCCTTGATCAATATCAAATCCAAGAAATCGAATTTTTGTTTGAAACAATTTGATTTTTGGTAGAGACACCACAAGGCCATTTATTTTAATGATATTGATAAACATATTTAAGTGTTTTAAATGTTGATCAATAGTTTCTGAGAATATCAAAACGTCATCGATGTAAACAATTGTGAAGTGTTGATACTTATTAAAAATGTCATTCATGATCTTTCAAAACTCTAATGAAGCGTTCTTAATATCGAATGGCATGACATTCAATTCGTATTGTCTGAAAGGAACGTTAAAAGCAATTTTATACGTGTCTTTTGGGTTTATCTGAATTTGCCAAAATCCAGACTTCATATCAAATTTAGAAAAGATCTTTGAATTAACGATGAACTTAAGCAAATCATGACGATTAGGTATAGGATATCTAATATGTTTCAGTACCTTATTTAGAGGTTTATAGTTAATAACCAAACGAGGAACTTCTCGTTCTTTCTCTATCTGATAGTTAATATAAAAGGTTGCACAAGATCATGGGCTCTTTGATGGACTTAGTAAGCCCTTGTTTTCAAGATTTTTGAACCAGGTATCAATCAAATCTTTTCTTATTTGAATGGGCCCGACCTTTGTAGGAATTTGAGTTTCTTAAAAATTCTCTATATCAGAAAGGTCCATATGTGTTTCTTCTTAGCCCAAAATGCATTGGACAAGTTGGAACAAATATCAGAATCGATCCTTTTTAAGGACAAATGGATTTTTATTTGAATTTGGTTTATTGATTTCCTTATTGATTTTTTGGCCTTTAATGTCGTAGTGAAGAAATTCAATTTGCTTCTTTTGCTTTGAGATTCGATTAAGACTTTAAACAATTTCATTTTCAATTGAAGAAAGATATTTTTGAATTATTGGTTTGTAGAATTCAAAGATAACTTATTTACCAAATTTTTAAGATCTTAAGCCTTTTTCAGAAACTGTAAATGGATATATTTGAGTAAGAAAGGGAGTACTCAAAATTACATCCTCGATAAGACCCTTAGCAAGGAGAAATGAATTCACTAGGCCCACGTCTCCTTTGCAAACAAGTAGCTTTGAAACTTTGTACTTAATGTGTAAAGTGTTATTACTTGCTTCTTTGAGAGCTTTTCTTGTAATCTCAAAGTATTTGGATGGAATTATCGCTTCTTGGATAACATTTTGATCAGCACCAGAATCAATTAGGGTTGTTGCTTCAATTTTGTAATCTATCTTTAAAGTGATTTTTGTTAACCATTTTTTATTAAAGTTTTTGCTAATAATGTTGATTCCATTGTTTGGAGTTTCAACACTTCCTTTTGAAATTATTTGTTCTTGAATTGCAGCTACGACATTTTCAAGATAAGATATTTGTTGCATACTTTCATTCATCTCTCTTTTTAGGATTTTAATTTCATGTTGGAGGTCTGTGATTTTTAGAGGAGCAGCATGTTCTTTAGATAATTGATTCATTACAATCTGAAAGCTGAAATTTATCGGGTCTTTGAACTTTTGATCGGGAGTTTCTCATTTCTCTTGAAGCCTAAAAAATATTTTCTTCCTAATGGCATCATCTTCTACTTCTTTGATGATATCAAAAAGACCTTTCTGACTACTAATAAGAACATTAATTCAACCAGAACAATGTATTGCATCTTCGTTCCGACTCATTTTCATATGACTGAAGGTTCTTCCGAAGAGTCCTCTAGAATAGCATTGAGCATATCTTCATCTTGCTAGGAAGATAACTATTTTTCTTCTGAGGAAATTTCTTCAACTTTGATGACCCTTAGCAGAGGTTGTTTTTCATTTTTATCAATCTCTATTTTGTTGATCCTTTTAAAGACGAGGCATCGGTTAGCATAATGGCCCTTTTAATTGCATTTAAAATAAGTGGTATTTTCTTTAGAAGATTTCTACTTTTTTTGTGTGTTTTCCATGGTACTTCCTCTTTCACTTAGTGTACCTAGTTACAATATTGTTTGCAGAAAGATCCCAGTTCTTTTCGATAATCTGAGTCTTTTGCTATCTTGGTAGCATGCTTGATAGATTTCAAGGCATACCTTTTGAATTGTAGAATTAATATATTCATAAGAGATACCTTCCCAATCAATCTATGTTCCTTCACTATTAGCAATCATGGTGAAGTAGAATTTTTTCTTAACATAATTAGGTAGTCCTTCTACATATTTATGTTTCCAGACTACGTCTCTCCATGTTGTAAGGTTATAAAGGTGTGACATAAAATTTTCAATATATAACTTCCTTTTGCTTATACATGTATATATACAATATACATATGTGTGTATATATATATATACACACATTATACACGTATATATCTACATATTGCATATACACGTATATATCTACATATTACATATACACACATATATACACATATACGCACACATACATATACATACACACATACACACACATATACACATATACGTACGCATATATATACATACACACATATACACACATACATATACACACACATACATATACATACACACATATAAATAATCATCCCACATCTATACAACAATAAATATATACAAAATTTATAATTAATAAAACATCATTATTAATCTTTTCAACAAGGCTATATTGGAAAATCTTTTTATGTTTCCTAACAAAAATAAAAAATTGTTCATCCATAGGACACATCTTGCATTCCCTTTAATAGTTACATATAATTTTATTATGCAATTGCTAAACAATACTATTGACTTTTTTTTTAATTGACTAATTTAAGTATATATCGATCTTTTAATTATTTAAATTTTAATTTAATGATTAGTTTTATTTTAGGAACATTTTTAAAAATAACATAATAAATTTAAATATTTACAAGCTATAGCAAAATTTTGGATTCTATCAATGATAGTCACTTATAGATTTCTATCATCGTCTATCAGTGTCACTAATAGAAGCATATTAATGGCTATCAATCTCTATTATTGATAGAATCTAAAAATTTTGCTATATTGTTGTAAATATTTTATCAAATTTGCTATTTTTGACAATTTCCTTTTATTTTATATATTGAACCATATTATTTAATTCAATCGATAATAATATAATTTATAATTATTTTTAATTTTTAAAAACATACTTTTATTGAGTATAAAAAAATTTATTGCATTCCAATTTATTTTCTACTATATTATACCTTAAAAGAGAATTTTCAAAAATATGAAATTTTATAAAATATTTACAACATATAACAAAATTTCTAAATTTCTATCACTAATAGTCACTCATATGCTACAGTAATAGAAGTCTATCATTGACTATCATTAATAAAATCTAAAATTTTGTAATAGTCGATAAATATTTTAATTGATTTTGCTATTTTTAAAAATATCCATATTACAAATATATACAAAATATATTTATTAACCTTTTTAAATGCCTAATAACTATTTTCTTTAACGATTTCTGATTTTGTCTAAAGAATAATAAGATTAGGCATCTCTCCTCGACTTAGTTTATTCAGTGGTTTGAAACATAGATCTTAAAAGAATAAGTCCTAGAGATCTTGATAAAGGAGTGGTGAACCTTCAAGATCATAACAAATTCTTCTAATATTTATGATATAACCATGAGGATATTCAAGTCTGTAGTTGATTGATCGATCAAAAATCTTATTATGATTTAGACACAAATCTGTTTTCATAAAAGAAAGTACTATCATCAAGAATCTTAGTTTATCATCTAGATTCTGATGGATTCTCTCTCCCACTCAATGCTTTCTAAATTTCTCTCTAAACTCTCTCCACATTCCTCCGCTATTATTGACACGACTTCTTCCTCTTCTTCACCTGTTACTCAAAAAACCCCAAGATCGATCGATGATCTTTCAAATACTATTGCCAACCATAATTCAGTCGGAGCACATCTGGCTTAAGTTGAAAACCGACTCAAGATTTGGTCTATTCAAAAAATAGATCCAAGCCAGGGATACAAAATCAATACCTTCAATTTCTCTCAGCAAGACGTAATTGTCATCACTGAAGAGAACGTAGCAATGAAAGACATATTCACTGCTATCAATCTTCTACCTGAAGAAACCCTCTTCAGAGTTAAGAACAAATTCAAATACCTCCACATCGGATGCGTTCAAGTTGTCCTAAAATCTCTCTTCAGAGAAAGATTAGACGTACCAGTCTACCTTGCTTTAAGAGACAAAAGGCATCTCAGATTCACTCCCTCATTATTAGGGATTGTTCAATCAAATTTGACCAGTCTATTTCAACTGCAAACCTGATCTTACAGTCTCTCTTCAAGACAGAAACATCATGGACTCTTTAAGCCTTGATGTTCATTCACAAGGACTTGAGTTAAAGGACGGATCACTTCCTTTTGCCGTATCATACCGCATCTACTTCAAATTGATGCATACAAACCTTTCTCCTAAAGCATTAGGAATCTCTCCAAAGGGATACACTATGCTTATGGAGTCAACATGGAAAAATCTTCCATGACTATTCCAAAAACCCTCAAATGGGATGATCTAACTAGTAATCCCATTTGGAAGATGCAAGGAGAAACTGCCCATGTTAGAAGAAACAATATGGAGGCATCAATCACCAAACTTCCTGATGGAAATGTCAAAATTCAATTTAATACAGAAGTTCCATATCCTAGAGTAAGAGAGATATTAAGCAGTCGTCCAAGCACGACTTCAATTAGAACAGAAAGTTCGTTTTCAGATACTCTAAGAAGATCTAAATCAATTAGAGCATCGGTGGATTTCTTCCAATCGATCCCGAATGTTCATTACGAAAAGAAGATGGATCTCTTTCTCCTACCCAATCTGACATGGAAAGTTTAACTGAACCTGTCTACAATTAAATTAATGTCATATCAAGCGTGATGGCAAATCTCACTTTCAAGAATATTACAGAGTACCTAGACATGTGGCTTGCTGCTCCAGCAGAGACTAGGAAACCCTTTCACCCTATGCCAGACTTCATCGTTGGTATAAAGCAAAAAGAACGAGCTAGAAATAAAGCTCTCGTCAAAAAACTCAAAGCTGATGGCCAAGTTGCAATGATCAAAGGACCAGTTGTTTGGGTTACTGTTAAAGGCAAAGAAATAGCTTCTAATTATCCTCTTGAAGAAGAAGCTTATTTTCCTCATCCTGTAATACCTGCCCTTAAGATAGTTTCTTCTCCCTACAAAACCATCAATGAGGATAAAGTTTAAAAGGTTGGAGTTCGCGAAATCAAGAATATCCAACATCAACTCAATTACACAAACAAAGTTCTTTCTACAGTATCCAAAGCACTAGAAAGAATTGAGAATCCAGGCACTCCGATAAGGAATAAGAACCCTGAGATTCCTCAAGTTGATCCAAATCAACCAATTTTTCAGCCTAACAGCTTTAACATAGGCTGACTCAAAGACGATGCCTAGTCATCTAGGTGAAATCAATAAGCGACCGCCGCTATTTCCATCAACAAAAACCCTAAAGTGTCAACAACATCGATGGAAAAACAAGAAATCTCAACAAACAAAGTTGAGAATCCAAAGGGAATCAACATGATTAAGAAAGATTCCTTGCCTCAAACTTCTACTTCGAAGATTCTTCTAGTAGCCCAATGAGTGGATATGAAAAACCACTACCCTCAACCATCACCTCCTGATTTGGGATGGGATGATCTCCATCATGAGAAACATACTTATGATGGAATGTCTCTAGTCACATAAAATATCGATGGATATTTTGAAGCTCAAATGATGAGTACGTTTCAAGAAATGTTACTGGTAGCTTCAGCCTATAGTGCCAGAAAAACAATACTTGAAACAGCCCAAATCCTCATTTCTAGTTTCACAGGAAACCTAAGGAGTTGGTGGCATAATCAACTGACTTGAGCAATATAGATATCGCATCTTGACTGCTACAAGAATAGTTGTCGAAACAAAAAACGCTTATACCCCTATCCAGGTTAAAGAACCAGATATGATCAATCAGTTGGTCTACACAATGACAAAACATTTCATTGGTAGCACCCAAATTTATTTCAATCTTGCGACTGAATCCCTCCTTGGATTAAGATGTCACAAGATGATCAGGTACAAATGGTATAAAGATAATTTCATGGCACGCCTTTATACCCTGACAACTTGCGAAGCTGACATCTGGAAGCAAAAGTTCGTCGAAGGACTACCGCACTACATTCTAAAAAATTCTATCAAATAGTGGCAACTAATTCAGTTACCAAGCAAATAGATTGGGCTGAATTAACCTACGAAGATATATCAGCCACAATCCAAGCAATATGCATTAATCTCTGTACTGATAATAAGCATATAACAAAGGAGATCAAAGATTCTGACTACTGTAAGGAATTGGACACCTTTTGCAAGCAATACGGTCTCAGCCAAGGACCGAAGAAAGTTAAGAAGAAAAATAAAAAATCATCTTCCAAGCGACTCTTTAGCTGTAGCAAAGCTAAAGATCCAGAATTTCCTAGAACAAAAAGGAAATACTACAATAGAAATAAAGGCAAAAGGCATTATTCCTCAAAGACCAACAACGTGTGCTTTAAATGTAACCTAAAAGGTCATAAAGCCAATCGTTGTCCCTTGAAAGACAAAATAAATGCTCTGACTATGGACGAAGAGACAAGGGATGTTCGTAGGAAGAAAATTATCACCCCTTCAAACCACCATCATACAATTATCGTGACTATACAAGAGCATGGTATATTGTATTTTGCCTTCAAGCATACAACCACTCTTGGTTTGTGACGTTTTACAAGCAAGCTTACAAAATGCACTTTCCAAATTGGTTTCAAAATTGGTGGATGTATTTTGGTCTCTCTGAGGAAATTTTTCCAGTTGAAGTCCAACGTTCATATCATCACTTTCAACAAAATATCTACCTGTCTCCTCTTTCAAAGACGTTTAGATTTGCTTTGTATTTTCAAATACCCTGGATCTTTTGTTGGAATTTTCAGCTAGGACTTTCAGGAAACATCAAAGCCCTGAGCAAATCTCTCAAGACTTTGAAAGTTTCCTGAATGTCCTAGCTGAAAATTCCAACAAAAGATCCAGGGTATTTGAAAATATAAAGCAAATCTAAACGTCTTTGAAAGAAGAGATGGGTAGATATTTTGTTGAAAGTGATGATATGAACGTTGGACTTCAACTGGAAAAATTTCCTTAGAGAGACCAAAGTACATCCACCAATTTTGAAACCAATTTGGAAAGTGCATTTTGTAAGCTTGCTTGCAAAACGTCACAAACCAAGAGTGGTTGTTTCCGTTGGATGGAGTAAGAATATGAAAAATTCTCAGCTTTGAATAAATGATCTTTGATGGATCATTTTTGTCAGGAACATGAGTAATTTTAGCAAATTTGGAATCGACCAAAATATACTCATAGAAAGTCCTGATTTTTTATAGATCCTCTAGAAGGAAGTTGAATCCACGAGGAAATATTTGATTGTAGACTTCTTGGATAGAAGGTCCATCGAATTCTGTTTCTATGGTTAAATCTACCATTGTTGTTTTGGTGAAATAACCTTGAATTGGGGGTCTCAGCTGAAAGGCTTTTGGCCTGACTACTTGAGCAAACGAGGAAGGATTCCTCGAAATTGGAGATCTTGAGGAAGAGGCAGCTGTAGAAGCAGCTCTTTTGTTTGGAGTTATAACCCCAGAAGGGCGTAACAACGTTGTTGAAGGGTACGGAAGACTCAAAGGGTCTGCTTGAATGGTTAAATTTCTTTGAGAAGAACCTTGACGACGCCTAGATACCTACTCAAATTGCAGTTCCATAGCATATTGCTCTGCACTCATGGGAGATGGTGCAGATGATTGAGCTAAGGGTTGTTTTCCCTTAGGAGGAAGAGGAGTTCCTGAGGAGGAAGCTACTGTTTGAATGGAATAGTCATGAGGACTATTCTGTTGCGGCGGAGGCAGCGGTGGTTTTGGCCATTGTCGGCCAGGATAAGGTTCCATCTGAAGGTTGATGATAGAGATTCAGAGTTGAGGGGGAGTTCTTTAAGAGATGTTCTCTTGAGAGGTAATCAGCTAGTGAATTCTCACTATCTTTTATAGGCTTAATCTTGAAGTCGAAACAGGATAAGATCATCTGCCATCTAGCAAAGATTTGTTTTGTGACAAGATTTTTGACATCTTTTTCAAAGATGAATTTGTTTGCTTTTGAGTCTGTTCGGATGAGGAAATCTTTGTTGATGAGATCTTCTTGGAACTTCTGAACACAAAGTACTATTGCTAGCACTTATTTTTTTACGGTGGAATAGTTTTTCTGTGCGTTATTCCAGATTTTGAAATGATAACGAACAATGGAATTTTTTTTGTTAAGATCCTATTTAAGGATGCCGTCGTAACTGATATCGAAAGCTTTAGTGTCAATTATGATTTTGGCCTGTTCATCTATAAGAGATAAGCATGGAATGCTTTTGGCCAAGGACTTGATTGATTGGACTGCCCGAGTATGCTCGTTCGTTTACGACTTTGGATTCTTTTTCTGTCTGTCATATAGTGGCAAAAAAATTGAGAGAAGATCTCCGATGAAATTGTCGATATAATTGACGCAACCAAGGAATCGTTGTAGCTGCATTTTGCCTTGTGGTACGTTTGGAAATTTATCTACAAATTTCAGAGATCGTTGAATTGGCTTAATAATTCCTTGATTAATATCATAACCAAGAAATCTTATCCTTGTTTGAAATAACTTGATCTTTTGGTTGGGATACCACGAGACCGTTTGATTTGATAACATTTAAGAACACCTGTAAGTGTTTGAAATGCTGATCTACTGTGCTTGAATATACCAGGACATCATCAATATAGACAATCGTGAAATCTTGATATTGGTTGAAGATGTCATTCATAATCTTCTGGAATTCGGATGGGGCGTTCTTTAATCCGAATGGCATGACATTCCATTGAAATTGACCAAATGGAACATTGAAGGTCATTTTATAACGGTCAGTTGGATGGATCTGGACTTGCCAAAATCCAGACTTCATATTAAATTTTTAGAAGACTTTTGCTAGAGTAATTCTCTTCAGCAAGTACTGGCGATTAGAAATTGCATACCTAATCCATTTAAGAACTTTATTGAGGGGCTTGTAATTGATAACAAGTCTTGGGACACCACGCTCTTTTTCGGCATGGTTGTTGACATAAAAGGCCGAACATGACCATGGGCTTTTGGATGGGCTGATAAATCCCTTTTTTAGAAGATCTGTTATCCATCTGTATAGATTTTGGCCAGATCTTTACTCATTTGAATGGGTCGAGCCTTAGTCGGAATTTGATCTTCTTTGAAATCATTAACGTATGGTAGGGTTACCATGTGTTTCTTTCGATCCCAAAAAGCATTTGAAAGATTTGAACATACTTCTTTTTCAATTTTCTTTTGAAAGCTCTGAATCTTGAGTTGAACGGATGACTTGTTTATCTGAGAAGCCACATTACAAGTCTTGACTTCGTCTTGAAGGAATTCAATTTGTTTTTCCTTTCTAGCGATACGATTAATGAATTGATGAATTTCTTCTTCAATATTTGAAATGTACTTAGGAGTTACCAGGTGAGTAAACTCAAAAGTAATCTCTTTATCAAACTTCTTTGAGATTATACCCTTGTCAGTGACATGAAAATGATATAACTGGGTTAGGAATGGAGTTCCTAAAATAATTACTTCATTAAGGTTTTTTACCAAAATGAATGTGTTGACGAGGCACACGTCTCCTTTGCAAATGTGCACCTTTGATAATTTGAACTGGATGTTGAGGGGATTTCCATTGGCTCCACTTAAACACTCCTTTGTTTTTTCAAAGTATATAGAGGGAACGAGTCCTTCTTATATGACATTTTGATCTGCTCCTGAATCAATGAGGACGAGAGCTTCGAGTTGAAAGTCTTTAACTTTAAAGACTATTTTTTACATCCATTTTTTATTCTGGACTTTGCTGATATAGTTGATACTGCCGGTTTCACCGGGCTCTTTAATCAGTAGTGCTTTTCCTGTAAGTTGTCTTTCAGGATTGGTTGAGGAAAATAAGCTTCTTCTTCACGAGGATAGTTAGAAGCTATTTCTTTGCATTTAGCAGTGACCCAAACAACTAATCCTTTGACTATTGCAACTTGGCCATCTGCTTCGAGTTTTTTGACGAGAGCTTCATTTTTAGCTCATTCTTTTTATTTCATACCAACGATGAAGTCTGGCATAGGGAGAAAGGGTTTCCTAGTCTTTACTGGAGCAGCAAGCCACATGTCTAGGTACTTGCTGTAATATTCTTGAAAGCGAGATTCGTCATCATCGCTTGATATGACATTAATTTGATTGTAGACAGGTTCAGTTCTCCTTTCCATGTCAGAATGGATAGGAGAAAGAGATCCATCTTCTTTTTCGTAATGAACATTGGGGATCGATTGGGAGAAATTCACCGATGCTCTAATTGATTCAGATCTTCTTAAAGTATCTGAAAACGAACTTTCTGTTCTAATTGAAGACGTGCTTGGACAGCTGCTTAATATCTCTCTTACTCTAGGATATGAAGCTTTCGTATTAAATTGAATTTTGACATTTCCATCAGGAAGTTTGGTGATTGATGCCTCCATATTGTTTCTTCTAACAGGGGCAGTTTCTCCTTGCATCTTTCAAATGGGATTATTAGTTAGATCATCTCATTTGAGGGTTTTTGGAATAGTCATGGAAGATTTTTCCATGTTGACTTCCATAAGCATAGTGTATCCCTTTGGAGAGATTGCTAATTTTTTAAGAGAAAGGTTTGTATGCATCAATTTGAAGTAGATGCAGTATGATACGGCAAAAAGAAGTGATCCATCCTTTAGCTCAAGTCCTTGTGAATGAACATCAAGGCTTAAAGAGTCCATGATGTTTCTGTCTTGAAGAGAGACTGTAATACCAGGTTTGCAGTCGAAATAGATTGGTCCTTATTCCAAATTTTATTGAACAATCCCTAATAAAGAGGGAGTGAATCTGAGATGCCTTTTGTCTCTTAAAGCAAGGTAGACTGATACATCTAATCCTTCTCTGAAAAGAGGTTTTAGAGCAACTTGAACGCATCCGATGTGGAGGTATTTGAATTTGTTATTAACTTTGAAAAGGGTTTCTTCAGGTAGAAGATTGATAGCAGTGAATTCGTCTTTCATTGCTACGTTCTCTTCAGTGATGACAATTACGTCTTGCTGAGAGAAATTGAAGGTATTGATTTTGTATACCTTGCTTGGATCTATTTTTTGAATAGACCAAATCTTGAGTCGGTTTTCAACCTAAGCCAGATGGGCTTCGACTGAATTATGGTTGGCAATAGCCTTTAAAAGATCATCGCTCGATCTTGGGGTTTTTTGAGTAACAGGTGAAGAAGAGGAAGAAGTCGTGTCAATAATAGCGGAGGAATGCAGAGAGAGTTTAGAGAGAAATTTAGAAAGCATGTAACGGGAGAGAGAATCCATCGAAATCTAGATGATAAACTAAGATTCTTTACGATAGTACAGATTTGTGTCTAAATCATTATAAGATTTTTGATCGATCAATCAACTACAGACTTGAATATTCTCATGGTTATATCATAAATATTAGAAGAATTCATTCTGATCTTGAAGGTTCACCACTCCTTTATCAAGATCTCTAGGACTTATTCTTTTAAGATCTATGTTTCAAACCACTGAATAAACTAAGTCGAGGAGAGATGCCCAATCTTATTATTCTTTAGACAAAATCAGAAATCGTTAAAGAAAATAGTTACCATAAGGAAATCTTAGAACACCATCCTTCCTCCTCCGAATTCATAAAGGAGTTTACTCCATGAGAGAGAAAGAAGAGAGAGAAGTAAAATGAGCAACTATTGCTCTGATACCATTGAGGGTTGGACTCATCTCCTATTTATAGTGAAAACTAATAATTAATAATTGACTTGCAATTATTAATTTTCGCTATTGTCTTCACAGTCGTTCCAACAATAATTGAGTACATGATCAAAGATTTTCAGAATGGCCGACAGGACAGGACCCCTATCTTGGCTTTTTCTGAGAATCTTATCTTCTTTTTGCCAAAATATACGATAAGATTTGTGGGACATAACCCCTACTAATTCTTATTAAGAAAGAAAACAATTAAAGATGGATGTGATATGTTTGCTAATATTAATTTCTTCATTTGAAGATTTGTTGGAGAAGATAATGACGTCACCTGGTTGTCTTCTGATTGGCGTGGATGATAATTCCTAACATATCGATCGTATAGGCGTAATCTCATGCGTTGTAGAATACTTAGCTCCACAGGTTGGTCTTACTTAGGCTACCCCACCTTGCTGCCAACGGAGCACCCATCTACATTCAT
>JBBPDI010064768.1:0-19679 GCA_037974545.1 Cucumis variabilis
TATGAACGAGGATTTCTTCATCTTCTAGAGAGACAGAGGCGACAATGAGCTTATCAATGAGGACTTTCATTCGAGAAATGTATTGATCAATGGTTTCATAAGGATTTTTCTTTATGGTATAAAGTGCAAACTTGAGTTCAAGAATATTGGATCTGGTATTGGAGGAGTATTGCTTTTCTAGAGAGAGCCACAATAATTTAAAGGAGACTGAGCCGACGACATGAGCAAGGGCAGAGGATGAGAAAGTGGCCTTTATGAGGGTGATGTAGGCTTGGTCTCGAGAGAGCCATTGAAGATGCTCAGGATTGGTTTTAGAGGTGGTTCCAGCCGTCGGTGAAGATAAATATTTTGAAGGACAGGGAAGAGAATCATCAATGTGGCCAAAGAGGGAATGTGCTTGGAGGATTAAAGAAACTTAATACTTATATAGAACATGTAGTTGGTGGAGTCCAGACGAGGAGGTACGAGATTGCAAATGTTGGATAGTAAAAAAAGAGTGAAGGTAGAAACAGATTGATTTAATTTTCTAATGGTGAGGATATTACGTGGGAATGAGATTAGTAGGGTTTCCAGTGGAGATGGGATCAAATTGGGAGCTGAAGGTGGTCATTGAAGAGGTATGTAAAAAAAATTATTTTGAGGAATGCAATTATACCATGTAAAGTTTCTAATAGAAAATATATTGAATTGTCTTAATCTTTATCATTGATATGTAGTGATATTTATACAGATTACAATGATGTAAATATGGCAAAGAATATAATGAAATTTGTTGCAATATTTTGTCAAACGAAATTAAAGATAAATTTATGTATTCCTATATTTAAGGAATATTGGTATATCTTGAGGAGTAAGCAATATTTGGAAAATTTTATTATATATATAGGGTTTTCTACGTCTTGAGTATGTGAAAAAAAATAGATGATTTATTGACTTCATTAAGGACTGCAATTCTGCTATGCAATATCTATCGTGGTTTAAAGGTATGACACTGTACTTCTGAGGTAGAAACTTTTCAAGAAGATCATTGACATATACAGCCAATTAAGTGCAATAAGGAACACGAATGAAGACCTCTTGATTGAGGAGTCAATCCATTGATTCAGGGGGAGCCTGAATCTGTCTTCGAAGAGATTCACCATTACCGCAGGGAGAGCCTGTTGTTATATCTTTAAGTCGTGAAGATAACAAAATAATTGTAGCTTTAGTGTTTAAGTTACAAACTTATGAATATCAATACTATTTGTTATTCGAGAAAAGAAATTCCCCAGATGTAGGTCGTATTTGTTGAACTAGGTTATCAAAGTTTTTCTGTGTTATTTGTTGATTTTTACCTTAGTTAATTCTACAACTGATAACTTTAGATATAACTAAAGGTGATTTTTGATCATATTACTTTTTCAAAATTTTTCAAAATCAATTTACAATTAGAGGATAAATTAATGGAATTTTTTTTGGATCTGAACTATTTCCTAATAACTATTACCTCTGCATACCGCAATAGCTTATACTTTCTCTCATAATCAGCTACTAAGAGTGATCCTTGTTCCAATCTTATAAACTCATCTCTCTTTGTTTCACAATAAGTACTAGGGTAGTACTTATTTTTGAAAATGCTCTTGAACATCTCCCCGTCCAAGGTATGTGCATCGCTACCATTACTATAGAATTGACTTTTCCACCATCCCCTCTACTTCTTTATGCAAAAGGAACGTAGCCAATCTAACCTTTCTCTTTTCTGGGCAGCTCATAACTTCAAAACAATTTTCCCGCAGTGATGGCTCGAGTTCCTATAGGGAAAGGTTCAATTTAACCTTATCTATATGTTAAATTATGGATACGGATAGAAGGAGCTGCTAGCAATAGCTTTATGTGGTTTTGAATGATGAAGGAATTTATGAAGTATTTCTAAAGCTTTACTATGTCAAGTTTATAATGATTTATTCATTTAAAGTTGAGCATTGAGAATAACTATTTGGAAAAGATTACTATATCAAGTTTATAATGATTTATACATTTAAAGTTGAGCATTGAGAATAATTATTTGGAAATGATATTTGAGAAAAACATTATTCATAGGGCATTTTTAGCTCATTCTTTCAAATATTTTCTCACTTTTCAGGTATTGATCGTGATTCCCCGAGCTAAGCTTATTATTGTCACGCCGACTAGTCTAATAGGAGAATTTGTAAAGTTATTATGTTTTAAAGTATTTGTGTTTTGGGTAATGAGAATTGACTGTATTGGAAGTCTAATCTTGTCAAAACCTTTGTAAGTGCTTTGTTTTAAAAGTTAAATAAGATGGGCTGCACTTGGACTTTCTTTCTCTAAAAAATGAATTATATGCTTCTGTTAAGTTTTAAATAAAGATTTTAAGGGTTAAGGTCAACAAGTATCTATCGTTGAAACAAAAGATGGTATCAGTTGACTTCACACTATTGCTTGGGTCGAGAGTAGGTGGTCTGAGAAGGAGTATGTGACAAAGTAAATTGTAATTTTGTAAGTGTACAAATTATATGCGAAATATGTATGTACTTTTTTTCCTTAGAATTTTTTTTCCTATTGGGGTTTTTCCTAGTAAGATTTTAATAAAACATATTTCATATATGTAATTGGTATATAAAGGGGAGTATTATAAATAATAGAAAAATGGATACTCAATATCCATTACGCTTAGTGTCATTGCATATGTCATATGTCATTCCCTTCCACATCCAACACTTTTGTCATGTGTCTTGAAAATACCAACTCTTAGTGACTATGTAGTTCACCTCATACTTGCTAAATTGTCTATAGGTATTTGGTGGGTTTTGTAAGACACATACTGGTAAAATATCTAAAGAAATGGAAGAAAGTGAAAATTTTGTTGAGAATTTTCTAATTTTTATTTATTTTATTTATATGTTATATTTAAAGAAATTTATATAAATAGAAAAAAATATGAAGTATTTACAGAGGAAATATATTAACTTTATTTTATTCCAAAAATACTCTTAACATAGTTCTCAAATATTCACACGTGAAATATCTCCTTCATTTTTTCGATGACTTCTTTCGACTACTTCTTCCACTATTTCTATTATGATCTTCTTCGTTTGTTTATTTCAATGAAGTTATCACATTGAAACTTCATAGTATATTTTTTCAAATTAAATCCTATAGAATTGAATCGATACACATTGATGCATGTTTTCAAATTATCAGTTCTCTATCACTCATAGAAAACACATTTTCGATGAATGATAGAACTAAGAAAAATCAATAGAAAAAAACTGCATGTATCAATTATTCTATTTTTAATTATTTGTGCATAAGAAGGGGCTAATACATTCTCAATCCTATTGAACCAACATTTTAATGGTAGCTTCTAATTCTCTCATTCGACCTTTCCTTTTTCAAGTTAAGTCAACATTCGTCTCTCTTTTCAAGTCAAGAAAAGTCAAGTTTCGCTATTTATGATATATAAACTTTGATAAAAATAGATATAAATTTATATCACTTATAAAACTGACAGAAAGATATCAATTTCTATCACCAACAGGAATTAGATATCAATTTCATTTTTATTTTTTTTAGCCTCTCGTTCAAAACTTTATCATCATTATACAACGAGAGACGGCAGGTGAGATCGTACACCTGTGAGCGTAGAAAGATATCTTTGTAGCCCAAGCTTCTTACTCTTCTCTCCATCTACAATAGACGCAGTACAAAAAAGGCGACAGGTGAGATCGAACATCCTGTGAGTAGGTTCTCTAATCAACCACTGCCGTCGAAACTTCTGGCAAGGGATAAGAAAGAGAAGCTTATTCAAGTGGCACGTGGAATCAAACACTCATTGCGAACAAAGTGCAATAGAGAAACTAACAATGGTTTGTGAGCAAAATTTGAGAGAAAATCCAGTTGGTCCAACGAGAAGGAGGAGAAGAAGAATAAAAAGAAGAAGAAGAATGTTAGGGTTTTGAAAGAGGAAGAAGTTACGTTTTGTGTGCCTATTAAGAAAGAAAAAATAGCATTGTTTATTGTATGAAAATTTAGATTTTCAGGAGTTTTTTTTTCTTTTTTTTTAATTCACCTTAGTTGGATTTGGATTACAATTTTGGTATAAACGTTAAATAGTTTAACTTTTTCATTTTTTAAAAATTCCCTTATATTTAATTATTTAATTATTATTTTTCTCGATTTTCGTCCTTCATTTTCTTTAGGCTGTTTTTGTTTTAAATTTTAAAATTTAAACTTTTGGTTCTTTTATCCAAATTTCAATGTGAAATGTAAAGACGACAAATCACACCGCTTCAGACGAAGTGATAATTTGAGAAAGAGATTGAAAAGAGGACAAAAAGAGGGTGGAATTATTGAATAATACCATTATTTTATTCATTTTTACATTGGGTGATAATATATCTCACAACAAGAAAGAAAGAAAGAAAGAAAAAAGTGTTGGCAATGACACACATACGTCGCGAGGGAAATCCACATCTCCAAAGCTTATTGGAATAACTCTGCTTCGTGAATTATTCAAACTTTGTTACTTATATTATACAAACATACTTTTATTCCTTCAAACATACATATCATATACAGTACATATTTGTTATGATCTCAGTTTCTGCCTCCTCATTTTCCACCCCCGCCCTTCCCGCCTCCTCCTCTCCATACACCGCCGCCGCCGCCGCCTCCACCGAAGCCACCCCAGCCAGGCGGTGGTCCTGTAGCATACTTCCTAACTTCATAACTGCCATCGTTATCCACATGTGCTACATCCTTTGCTGAAACTAAATACACACAAAGATTTCATTTATACCACTTTCTCTCACTCCTTTACACATCAGAATTTACAGCACTTTTCTAGATCAAATATTGTTACGTATTTTTTACCATCCAATTTTAATAAGAGCAGTGATTAATGATTAGGTAGATGCACCTGATCACATTGTTCTCGGGTCACCTTTTTTAAACAAAACATCATTCTTTTTAAAGAATAAAAGCTGCCATGTTATACAGTTTTTTACTCTTCCTTTGGTATGTGCTAGGTTTTTCATTTGGATAGCTACTCCCTCTGTTGTAAAAATAGGTGCAAACACCGAGTAGTTTTCTTTTAATTATAATCACACACAACAAAATTTAAAAGATATTTTGAAAATGATGAAAGGAAAATTCTTTTTTATTGGATTGTTACGTTGATCAATTAATTATCCCAAAACGGCTCAAAAACTTTTGGTAAAGTTTGATGTGTTCAAAAAATTTAACACAAGTGGGACACAAGTCTTGTTCTAATTATAATCATAATTTTACTTTCATGCAAAACATGCATGGAAATTTCGTAAGTAATTATGTTAAAAAAGTTTCAACACTAAAAAATGAAAGCAAATACGTCTGTGTTAAATACAGTACCTTGTTTCTCATCTTGAGTTGTGTAGCCCATGAGATGACTAAAACAGACAGAAGTAGAAGACATAAAATCAGAGAATATTTGGATTTCATTTTCACCTCGGAAGAAAACCTATGAATTATTGTACAAGTATCAGGATTTTATATAGGAAGGACACATCTCCATATGGATATGATTTTAAATACATCGACATGATATTCGAATCATATAACATAACTAATTAGCATTCGAATAGTGACTAATCTAAAATTTTATATTAGAAACAACTTTATATAAATTAAAAGTTTTAGTTCATTAACTTCTAAATTTGTGTCATATATTTTTTTAAAAAATAATGTAATTATTAATTATAATTTTCCAATTTCGAACCTAAGAGTAAGAATTTAGAAATCCATCACTTAATCATCAGAACAAACAACAATCTTAATTCAACTATTCTTTATATTCAAATATTACAGATATTTTTTAATATATTTTATAAAAGAACACAATATGCAATATATAACCGCATAAAGTTAGGAGGTTCACGTGGTTCTTGTTCCTTCATAGATTCACCTCTAACATGTAATGGTATCTCTTACTTTGGGAGTAAATTATATATGTTAAAGTCTAATGTAATGTCCCACCAAAAGGAGAAGAAACAAAGAGGATTCTAACAGATAAATATGGAAAAGGCATGACATATTATACCATTATATTTGGGAGAATTTTTTTTCATTATTTATTTTTTATGTTTTATTTTGAATAAGCTGGAGAAGATGTACAGCCTAAGCCTAAACTTAATTTTATGATCTATTTTTTTTATCTTTACATGCATGCATGTATATATATATATATATATATATATATACTTGAAAATTATTTTTAAAAATAAAATGTTGCAATCCGGCTAAGTATGTATTGTTGGGGAGTGTTTTCAGTTGACAGGATATGCTAAACTTTGGCCGCCTAACTTGATCATTCTTTTGTTTTATGTATACTCAAATTGATAAAATCTTTAATTTATAGGGTGGCAATCACTTTTATAAATTTGCCAAATAATTTCTTTTATTATTTTATTTAAAATTTTTGTTTTAGAATTGGTTTCAAATATAACCAAATGAATGAAACAAAATTTTACTATATCTATTTGAAATAGTTTGTGAGATTTGTGTCTATTTGTATTATATTATGATAGACACAAATTTTACTATGATATTTTTGTTATATTTGTAAATATTTTTAACAGTTTTATCGTTTTAAAATAAGTTTTTTTTACTTTAATATGAGACAATTATTTTAAAATTTGTTATTTACCTGTAAGTCAATCTCATCAGTGGGCTCAAAGTCTAAGGAGCGATGTAAGCCGGTTCAAGTTTAATGCAAAAGTCAACATTTAATAATTGGGTAACAAGAAGAATAACAATCCACAATTTGTCATTTGAAAAAATTGTCATCACTTGATGCGGCCAAGTGGAGGTATGACTATCTAGACACTCTATGCGTATACCCCACAAGATAGCACGCAAAATGCCTAGTAAGCGGAATTAACACAACTAATTAACAACCAATCTTTAAGCAATTTGAACCTTAGTTTTATTGTCCAGCTCAACTTTAAACGTTTAACAACTACGTTCAATATACAATTTATGCTCTCTTTACAACAAAGACTTTAAATAAAACTTTCATGCCTTTAACGCCTAGCACAACTTCACTTAAGTGCCTAGCTTGGCTTGCCTGATCAACACGTAGCAACTCATCTTACCTTTCTTATCTTGACCTCAACGCTTTCAACCTGGGGAAGGAAAACTTAACACGTAAGTCAAATACTAAGTGAGTGATGATTTTGAAATTCTATTGGGAAATACAATTCAATCACATAAATTCATTTTTATTTTCATAAACGACTCTCAACGCCTCATTACAATAAAACATAAATCACACACATGAGTTTTGTTACTTTATCATTTCTACCAAGAACATGAACCACGTCTAGACTAGCTCGGGATTCATTTTCACTAGCATCTCTTGGAAAATTTCCTTAGTTCATTTCTTGTTGCTTAGGTTGTTAATTCAATGCTTTCTCACAACGCATTATGTCATGCAATTCTTTTCTACATTGTTGTCGTTACACATTATGTGTGCATAATATCATCCAAAAATCTGCAATCCTCTCAAATTTGGTCTACTTTTCGTAATTTCCCTGATTTTTTTGGTCTTGTAGTTTTGAATTCTTATTTGAGATAAAGATCCATGTGGGTTATTTCTCCCTTTTTCTTCTTTTTACAAACCCATTTCTTTTTCTTTTTCTTTTTCTTTTTTTTTTTTCTGAAAATTATATAAAAACCATTTTTTAGCAATATAACAAAATGGTAAAATGTCACACTCTATTGCAACAAAAACTATTATCTATGACTATTATAGTTTGTAAATATTTGTAATAGTTATGTCACTTACAATAATAAAAAAGTATCATACACATTTTAATTATTTTAAATTAAAGCTACAAAATTTTATTCCATATAGAGTTCAATATATGTTTTTGTATATATTTTCTCAAAAAAAAAAGTAATAATAAAATTATATTGCCTTATTCTTCAAATAGTTTTAACTATTGAAATAGTTACTGACAAAAATATTTTACAAAATTCACTCTTTAAGTAAAACGTTTTAGTTGTAATTACACCATAAAAAACCACTCAAATTTATACATAGTTGTAGTCGAAGTTGAACTCGATAAAAAATTTAAAGAAAGAAAAACAAATTGTTACATTTCGTAAGTTCTAAAAGTTTATGGTAATCAAAACAAAGATCTACAATGTTTTACTTGTTAGATGGTAAAAAATTATATTTTAAATAAAAACTACCCCATATGTGTTTGTTGATATTCCTAAAATGTGTGGTGTCTCCTTAATTTAAAAGTTTGATGTGAACGTTTGGGTTTTATTTAAAGTTAAACCAAATCCTTTTCAATTAGTTTTGCACAAAATCCCCTTCCAACTATATCATATCGCTCCATATAATAACCTAATTGTAAACACAAAACTCTCATCTCTCGTAGTTGTGTGTTATCAATTTTTTTCTTCTAATATACAATTTTGTTATGTTTTGTGATTCTGCTTCATATTATTTATTATTTATTCTGTTTTTGAAATATCTTTTTGTTAAGATTTATTTTTTGTTTTTTTGTATTGACCGTATTTTGGGATTGTTATTTATCTTCCTGGTTTGGCGTGTTTGTTGTGTGCGAAGAATCAAGTAAAAAAAAGACATTTTTTCAAGAAAGATAAAAAAGGAGAAAAAGCGTTGTTTTCTGTGAATCCTTCAAGTAAGTCAACAATATGAAAACTTTTTTGATAGAGAATCAACATTGAGAATCAACTCTATGCACCTCTTAATCAATTGTTTGAAGGGATTAATGATTAAAGGGTTGATTTTACTTAAGCTGCATATGATAGTTATTAGTGATTAATTTAATGTTTTACAAGTTAGTAATTAGATAGAATCATCAAAGTATAGAATGTTGAAAATATGTTGTAAATTTTGAACTGATGATCATAAGTCTGTAACTATGATTCATATCTCAAGGTAATACAAAATCTTTGATCTCGGGTCAAGGACCCCCCAAAAGTAGATGTTCTGTCATCCAGTTGGGTTAACAATATCTTGTGTTATTGCTGTTATATTTGTTTATTGTTCCTTTAGTTGTTTCTTCAATTTTTAACTGAGGTAACTATTTGAAGCACAAGTGTTAACTATTTTATTGTTTTCTCATTTGGTATTAGATCGGGTTATTTGTGTTCAATGGAACCTGTGCATGAAGGAAGTTCGACTACTCGTCCTCTAGTTTTGGATAGATCAAATTATGCTTATTAGAAAGCAAGGATGATTGCCTTCTGAAATTGATTGATAGCAAGTCCAGAAAGCTCTTATTACTGTGTGGGAACATTCTACTATTAAAGATGCTGATGGTATGGTCACTCAGAAGCCTGTAATCTCCTGGTCTAATGTAGAGGATGAAGCCTCTAAGAAATTCTTGTGCCTTAAATGCAATCTTTAATAGGGTTGATCAGAATGTCTTCAAACTTATTAACACATGTATATCAGCTAAGGAGATATGGAATATTCTAGAGGTTGCCTATAAAGGTACCTCAAAAGTAAAAGTGTCACGGCTGCAGTTATTAGCTTCAAAATATGAAGCTCTCGAGATGACTTAAGATGAATCAATAGTTGAGTTTAATGTGTGTGTTCTTGATCTATCAAATGAATCATTTTCTCTTGGTGAAAAAATTTCTGATACTAAGCTTGTTAGAAAAGTGTTGAGATCTCTCCATCTCACTTTAACATGAAGGTCACTTCCATTGAAGAGGCAAATGACATTACCACAATGAAGCTTGATGAATTATTTAGTTCCTTGAGAACTTTTGAATTATCTATTAAAGATGAAGATCCAAAGAAAAAAAATGGAATTGCATTGCAATTGATAAAAGATGACTCATCAATCATAGGATGAAAACTTAGTTGATCTTTAGCCTTATTGACAAAGGTTTCAAAGCTTAAAAATAAATTTATAAAAGGTCTCATTACAACAAATGTGTTTTTTAATAGAATCCAACCATAGCATGTTTAGGATTATGTTATAAAAAATAGAACGTAAAAAAAGGCTGAAGATGAAAATAGTAAAGACGCAAAAAATATTTATTTATTATTAGGTTTTGTGTGTTATGCTTTTCCCTTTATTTTCAAATGCCCTAAATTCCCCCGATTTCCCTTTTCTCTCACAGACCCCTCCTATGATTTCCCTGCAAACCTTTCTCTGACATCGCTACCATCAAAACGTCATCGTCGACTCACCGTACTCCTCGTTGAACATCTGTTTGTATATATCTATTCTGCTCCTGTGAAATTTTTTAGTCTCATTTTCTGACTTGAAGATTAGACATGTGAAATAGGTCAAGGATTTTATTGTCAAGATGGAGAAAATTTTTGGCAAGATCTCAAGCGTTAAAGAAACCCAATGGTGTAAAACTCTTGACCAAAGGCGTGGGTTTGGTTTTTATGGTAACCTAGCCTCTAACATCGACTGAAGCTGTATTTCACGCTGGTTTAGTTTTTTAGGTATTTTCCTTCTTGTTGATGCGATTCAGTATAATATAATGTAATGTCACATTCTTTATTAGTTCAAATTAAAACAACTGAAGAAGGGTCTTTGTGTGAGTGATCTAACGGAAGTGAGGAGTATTGATCGGGTTCCAATCCTCCAGTGGAAGTGGATTAATTAAGATTATTCTGAAGGAATTAATTAAGTTTTCAAATGGGCCATGAGGATGGCTTTTCTTGTTATGAGGATAGTCTTTAAGTTGGAAAAACAATGTGAATGTTGCCCAAGTTAGCTACTGGAGATATGTTTTTCCAAAGTGCATTCTTCCCCTCCTTGGGATTTAGTTAGAGTTTTTTTTTTTTCTTTAGTTTGTTGGGTTTATTCCATTTCTGATTTGGTTATTATAAATGAAATATTTAGGGTTTATCCATTTGTTGGGTGTTTTGTTGAACTCTTTGTTCAATTTGAAGTTTTGATGATTTGAGCGTAAATTAATCTAGTTTTTGGACAGTGATTCACTGTTTCTTGTTGTTTTTTTTGGATGTGGGGATACATCTTGCTAATTGAAGTGTTGGGTTTTTTTCAATTGCTAATTGAACTGGTTAAAAAGATTGAGCTAAAAGTTCAAGAAATTACCAGTGATGTCTTTAGGAAGCAAAAATATGGAACATCCAAGGCTTCCTTGCAATGCTTTAGTTATAGGTTGCGTTCATCTTTTTCTGCTCCTCTATGTTGGATCATAGTATAGTTTACCATGATTTTTGGTTAGGAGCGTATTGAACAAGAAAATCGTGTGGAAAAGTCTTTTTTGAGTAATATAATTAAAGATGCAATCAATAGAGTTTTTGGTCCCGATCAAGGCTATGTAAGAGGATTAGGATTTGGTGTGACTCAATCGAAGGTGGCTACATCAATTTAAAAGGATAAAACCATTGCATCTCTCGAAAGAAAATGTAACAACCTAACGTCAGATGTAAATAAGCTAAAAAGTGTGATAACTTCCTTATTGAAGGACAAGGTAAATTTGTCCTAACACTCTTAAAGGTTCTTAAACTATGTTTTATAGTACATTTTGAAATTTTTGTTTATATAGGAAAAACAAGTGAACAAAATTCGAATAATCCTGTTAGAGTACCATCATAAAAAGATATTCCTACTCCTACTTCAATTATAATTTTTTCACTGGTAAATTTGTTTGTAACTTTTTTGTTCCTTTATTATTTTAAATTATTACTGTTTGAGATTTATTTAACCATATTATTGTTGAAAAAGAGTGTTACTACCAACACTCCGCATAAGTGTTTGCTACTAGATTGGGTTCGTTCAGGAGAAGTCATTGCTGAAGGTAGATGGTCTTCCAATGATCATCAATTCTTGTTCACCATGTTCCTCTTAGCCCAAATGTAGTTTGTGTGTGGGTTGATACAATGAAAATGGCAAATTCCTTCTTATGGAGACCTACCTCTTACATTATTGTTATTGATAATGTTGTGGGCACTACTGTAGCATGACCGATGGATGAAGCCAAACTATGTAAGAAATTTTATTTACTTTGTGAATTAGGTTTTTATTTAGTTCTTTAACTAATTTATTGTTAGAGTTAGATAATGATATTTCTTTTTATTTTTTGTTAGGTGATTGGTTTGTGGAGAAAACATTGAGAGCAAAACATATATGTGGGATAATTTTGGTATTGCTACAATTTAAACATCTTTTTTTATCCAATCAAAATTTTAGAATTATATATATGGAGTCATTTTATTTGAATTAAGAATTACTTGTTCTAGTAGTTGAGGACTTTGTTGGAACTAGTGTTGATGATTATTTCAAACCTTTGAATGTATATAATGCTTTTTTTTATATTATAAATTTGAATATTTTGGTTGTAATTATGATCATAGATTTGGATGAATGTGAATTACACCTTCTTAGTATGGAAAATTACGACTTGATCTAATTATAATTTGATTTTATAATAATAATATTCGATAGGTGCTATTAGATAAATTATACTTATGTTTGTATTATTACAAAAAAATGCTATAGACGGTCAATCAACAATGAAGTTTGTGTGTAAAAATTGGGTATTTATAATTTTTTTTCAATTACAACGAATAATGCTAATAAAAATAAGAGACCTTCAATTAGGGGTGTAAGAATACGGGTTGAACCCGAATAACCCGGACTACCCAACCCATATTATAAGGGTTGAGTTGGGTTAGATTAAAATATGGGTTGAATTGGGTTATTTTTTTTTTATTTTTTCGGGTTGGGTTGGGTCACGGGTTAGAGGGTTGAGAAATTCGGTTCAACCCAACCCAACCCGAATTAATATAATAATAATAATAATAATAATAATAATAATAATAAATTATTATTATTATTATTATTATTATTATTATTTAATAAAAAAACAATGAACTTTATTATTAAAAATGAACTTCATGAACATTTATGAGTAATTTTTTTATTTATGTATTTTAAGAACTTTGAATTTATTTGTGTTTGTAATTTTAAATTTATTTAGGTTAGTAACTTTGAATTTATGAATGTTTAGCTTGAATTTATTGTATGAAATTTTGAATTATGTATGTTTGAAATTTAAATATAACAAACCTATATAACCCGATTTAAATGTAACTAGAAAAAAAACCCTATACAACCCGACAACCCAACCCAATCCATATTTTACGGGTTGAGTTGGGTTGGGTTGAAAACTAAATTCGGGTTATTCGAGTTGTCAATCCAAATAATCCAAAAATATGGGTTGGGTTGAGAATGTCTCCCAACCCAACCCGATTTCACCCCTACCTTCAATAACATATCTAGTCCTTTATAATGTCTTTTTATTGTTATAACATTTTTTTATGATACTTTTTCAATATCATGAAACGTTTTCATAATAGTGAACTAAAGTTATAATATATCAATTTTTTATATTGTTATTAATAGCTCTACAAAAACCGCTATTAAAAGTCAAGGACTTTTTGCTACGAAAACATTCATAAAACGCTAAAAAAAATGGTTTATAACATTTTCTCAATGTTATTATAATAGTTATTGTATAGTTTTGATAACGCTTTTCCGAACGCAATAAGAAACGTTACAAAAAGTCTTTTATAACATTTTTCCAATGTTATTAAAAACGCTATCGAAACATTTTCATAGCGCTTTTTCAATGTTATTAAAATAGCTATTAAACGTTTTGATAACGCTTTTCGAACACAATAAAAAACGCTATTGAAATATTTTTATAACAATTTTTTCAACGGAATAAAAAATGCTATCCAATTTTCAATAGGTTTTTTTTCACGTTATAAAAAGCATTTATAGCATCATATATGTACTATCAATAGAGACATATTATAGCGTTTTGCACAACATTGTAAAAATACTATGAAAAATCATGAACTTTCAATAATATCGGCTACGATAACATTTTAAAAATGGTATAAAAAATCAACAAGAGTGTTTTCTTTATGCTATCGTAACTGATATTTCTTATAGTGACATGATAAATAATAAATAATAGAAAGTGGGACCACAAAACATAATAAACTCCTCATTGGAACCAACTTTCTTTATTTGTTCAGACATGCATACCAACACCCAACAACAACGAGAGAAGCATAATAGAATACACAACCAAGAGATAAGAAAAATAACCAATAGGAACCAATCCACAAAATTGTCATATTAAAAGAAAATTCAACACTACAAAAAACAAACCATCCAGATCCAAAAAAGAACTACACAAAACCAACCACCAAAACACTATAACTCCCTCTTGTAGGTAGAAGGTCGCTCTAGAGAATCAATAATTAACAACTGTAAAACATGAAACACAGAATCAACTGCAGCACAATGACTACTCAAACCAGAGATTTTCACCTTGCAAGTCTTGAATGGAAACACTCAGAGAACGTGATTCCTCAAACAACAACTAAATCAATCGAGTTTCCAAATCAAAAGATAATAGCAATCCATCCGACAAAATCCTCATATTAGTAGCAAAATATTGAGAGCCAAACCGAGGAGGTCAAAAACTAGTTGGAAAATCTAGCACATGAAACCCTTGAAACAATAGATAGCTAAGAGGTAAAACTTTAGAAGCAGGTCCGACAACATCAACTTCAGTGAGGATGGATGGATGCTGTGATAACAAAAAAAATACATAACAGTTGAAGGAAATAGATAGGAATGTTGATACCAAACGTATCATCATGTTGTAGAACATGCCAAAAAACAAAATCACCAACATCAACTTTGGAACCAGTACCAATTAAAAATATTAAATTCGCTAGAGTGGTAAAGATAGTGGTAACATGTGAAGAAGGGTACACTACAAGAAATAAGGCTTTCTCCATTGCACCAACATGTCACCGAAAACCCTCACCAACGTCGCGGAAGGTTATCGCAACGTCGGGACGATGCTGGCAAGCACATTGGGGATACTTTCCCTAAGCAAATTACGTCAACGACGGAGAAGATTTCCTCGACGCACACATCAGTACGTCGTAGAAGGCTTCTGTGAGATCGCTTTCTCAACGTGGTGTCATAGATGGCTTTCGCGACGTCATGTCACAAAAGTTTTCTACAACATCTATGTCAAGGAAGGCTTTAAATATTTTTATTTATTTATTTATTTTGTCATTGTTTTTTTATTAATTTTATTGTTTTATTAAATATTTTTTTATTGTTTTTTATTATTTATTTTAACTAAGCCCCGATGTAGTAAAATTTGCAGTAAAATGATTAAAATGAAAATATTTTCATTCATTACAAAATGATACACAAAATATGTTCAATACAAAAAAAACAATTGCATAATTCAAAACAAATACATTAAAAAAACTCGAAACCTAATGCTCTACTGCGCTGTAGTTACGAACGCCAAACCTACGAATGACATAAAAGTATAGTTAGAATATCACAGATGAAAATTAAACAAATTAAATATTGAAAAGTGCGTAACCCAAATCATCACGGGCGTTTCTGTGCCCAACTCATCTCCTCGATCATCTTCTTCATCTCCTTCATTTGTCATGCACGGTTCATCATTTGTCGATCTCGCTCTTCCTCTCTCAGGTGTTGTTTTTTGATCTTTTGGTTAGCGTTTTCAAGGCTCGCCTTTAGTTCGCTAGCTTTTGCTATGTATGCATGGTAGTCATACATTTTGGTGGAAGAAGATGAAGCGGCAGTCTTACACTTGGGTTTTGGGCTCCAACCAAGACCTTTTGAGTAGCCTGATAGTCTATCCAAAACTGTCTTGCATATCTCGTCCTTAGTTAGTGGTTAAGAACCCTCTAGGACGGGCTGGAACTAAAGTTCCACCTTTTGATTCTACACAATAGAAGCTTGTAATTTTGAGAGATCACCAGACTTCAAAACAGAATTGAAAGTATGTTAAACATAAAGTTTTCTTAAACTTACAAGAACGTCCTTTACTTAATCACTGATTCTGAGTAAGAATCATTTTGAATTGCTTAGGTTGTGAAGGAGTTAGTCCCGAAGTGTCACACCTCTCCCCACGTATGTTCTCGCTTGGTAAGCAAGATACGACATGACTTGAGTATCTTTGATAGGTTAAACACCAATGACACTCAATCTTAAGGTTCTTAAGCTTTGCTTAATTACTTAATAACTTTTCCTTGACTCAAATTGGAACTTAAACAATTCTTTAAGCAATATAACACTTCACACAGAAGAATAAACTAAAAGATTACAACTCTTTACAGATTACACACTTTCAAAACTTAAAATTTAAGCTATAACGTCTGGTAACTCTTCTCGCTTGGCAAGTCCTTCAAATTTTCTTACTTGGCCTTAACGTCTGATTCCTGAAAGATAAAACTTAAAAATGTAAGTCAACAGATTTAGTGAAACATTTCATATAAACATACACATTAGTCAACAATCATTCCTTTTGCCAAGGATCCTAAATCATTCTTAACACTAGGTCTCATTACTTTGCGTGTAGACTACTGTGACAACAACATTCGAGAATATACAGATTTGATCTTGTTGCTCAAGTTAAAGAGTAATGCACATCTTTTATACATTGTTCTGTCTCATGTCACCATGCACATCTTTTATACATGGTTGCCTTTACTCCTTATGTGCACATAATAGTCATCTTATTGATAGAAAGTAGACTAATGGTTTGAACACCATTTCATAAACTTTGCTACATATAAAATATGCTTTAAAACGCAATAAAACATGCTTTAAACATGGTATAAGCTTAACTTAGAAATCTCTTTAGAAACATGGATGTTGAAATCATCATTTCAAATCAATAAACACTTTGCAAGGAAAGCTTGAAATCATGTAAGTATTTTGAAGAAAACACTCACTATACTTAATAACTTAAAACCCAAAATGCCCCCCTTCCACTTCTTCTCGTGTAAGATAAAATGGTAGCACTTCAGCTTTTAACTATCTCTTCAATTCCTTAGAATGACAATGCTCAAAACTTTGGTTGAGGACCCCTATTTATACTAATCTTTAAACAAGCTTAGTCACCCTTAAGCACTTGTTAGCTAGCCAGCTCCTACCCTTACGGGTGCATGTGTAAGCTTAAGGTTTAATTTAATCATGCTTAACTTAATCTCTACACGTGGCCCATTAAAACACTTAGGAAATATTTATGGGAAATTCCTTTGCTCTTCCTCGCTTAGTTTTTTATCTAGCGTAGTACTCTAATTGCATAATTATGCTTAAACTCTAAGAAATCCTATCGTGTAACCTTCCCTCAACGTGTACTTAACTTAAGTCCATCTTCTTGTCGCATAATCCTATTTCTTCGAAAACCTTAAATTTACTTCTTCTTCTTTCATTCAAAACGACTAATTTTACACTCGACAATAATTTAAACCTTCTGACTTCAGTGTGGGTATTACACAAAGAGGATGGAAATGCCATCAGAGAAGAAGAATAAACTAAGCAAGAATGAGTTCTCAGAATAGAAACCATTCTAGTAGAAGAAACTAAATACAGGAGGAAGCTCAAAATGTCATACCCAGCCCCACACACGTCCTTGCTTTTCATGCGAGACACAGTATGACATTGAGTATCTAAAACGTCTGGTAGTTCTTCTCGCATAGCTAAATCTTAATTTTTACCTACTTGGCCTTAACACCTTGAACATGAAAATGAAAGCTTAAAAACATAACTCAAAAGACATAATGAGGTTTTTAAAAAAATCCTTTTCATGAAATATCTCTCGTAAATATCACTTTTCACATTTAATCACTTTAACATAACATTTCAAATCGCTAAAAAAAAACTTTTCACATAATCACATATTAGTCAAGTCATTCCATTCATTAAGGACCTAAATCATTCTCTACACAAAATCTCATCACCCCACATTTAGACTAAGATGACCTTTTCATCATCATCATCTGAGAATATTTTGATCCAGTCCTTGTTGTTCAGGTCGAAACACAATACACATCTTGTATACATTGTCCCACCTCATATCACCATGCACATCTTTTATACATGATTGTTTTTACCGTTTATGTGCACATAACAGTTAGCTCAATAATAGGAAGAACAGTAATGGTTTAAACACCATTGTACAATCATTTGCATCATCTAAAACATGCTTTAAAACATAGCATAAGCTTTTCAAATTAATCTCTTTAGAAACATTTAAATTATTATCATTATTCAATCAATAAATACTTTAATGAAAACCTTTGAAACATATGTAATACTTTTGAAGAAAACACTCACACAACTTAGAAATCCAAAATACAAATGCTTCTCCTCTTCTTCTTCTCGCGTAGCTATTTTGGAAACAACACTTCAACTCTTTAATTTTTCTCTTCAAATTTTTAGAGTAACAATAGTAAATAATCTAGATTGATCCCTTATTTATACAAGTCCTAAAATAGCTTAGTCATCATTAATCTCCTGATATCATGCCAACTCCTACTCATAGTGGTACATGTGGAAGCTTAAGGTTTAACATAATCATGCTTAGCTTAAACCTCTCCACGTGGCCCATTGAGTACACTTAGGAAATTTCTGAGAAGTTTCGTTACGAACCTAAATTGCATAGTAACACTTAGTCTTTAAAAGTCTTGCAGCTTAACCTATCTCATGAACTACCTTAATCATCAACTTCTTATCGCGTAGATTTCTGAAAATGACTTTTCTTTAAAGACTTAGTCAAAATTACTCCTTAACTTAAGTGTGGGTTTTACACAGAAGGCGAAGTAGATTAAAAGACGATAAGACTATACACAGAAGAGAACGCCGAAGAAGATGAAAGGGCAACATTAAAGACCAATTCAAATTCAAATAAATGTCTTGTGGGTCGGGCACCATAAAGCAGACCAAAAAAGATAACACAATCTGAAAATAAATCTCATAACCATACCACGATAATAACTATGCACTAACCTGACAGACACCCAACCCAACACAAAGATTTTCAAACATACTATGATCTCTAACAATTACATTAAAATGTCACCCAATTGCACAGAACTGCGGACATGTTCAAGAGAAATTACATTTGTTTCAACCAAATCTTGTATGAAGTGATGACGAAGGTCAATATACTTGGTGCGACTATGTTGTATTGTGATCTTTAGAGATGTTAATTGCACTCATGTTATCACAATACATAACTATAGTTTCTTGATGAATATTATATTCTAATAACACTTGTTTCATCCATAACAGTTGAGTACAACTACTACCAGCAGCAACATATTCGACTTCAGCTATGGAATGCAAAATACAATTTTGTTTCTTACTAAACCAGGAATGAGATTATTTCCCAGGAAGAAACAACCATTGGATGTACTCTTTCAATCTTCAGCACACCCAGCCCAATCTGAGTCACAGTATCCTACTAACACAGAAGCGGTATCAAAAGAATACCATAACCCATAATCAACTATGTCCAAAATATATTTTGAAATACGTTTAGCACAATGTAAATGAGATGTACAAGGATTAAATTGATATCTTGTAACATCCCGAACCTCAAGGTAATATTTTTATCATGCTTGTAACTATATCAAATTGTCTTGGGTTATGGATTTTAACTTTGGGGGTGTTATTATATTTTGGATTGGTTGGAAAAGAGTGTGAAATAAAAGTTTGAGAAAAGTAAGAAATAATAATAATTATTAATATAATTTTTAATTATTATTATCATTATATTAATAATTAAGTAAAAAAAATTAA
>JBBPDI010064778.1:0-19676 GCA_037974545.1 Cucumis variabilis
ACATCTGTATCACTCTCTCTGTTTTTCTTCCGTTTTGGGATGTGATTTTGAAATTGAGAGAGAAGAAGAAGTGGAACTGAAGAAGAAGTGGAACTGTGGAAGGGAAAGTTTTTTTTTTTTTTTTTCTTTCTTTCTTTCTTGGAGTTCTTATCCGTGAGCCGAAGTAGAAGGAGGGATGAGATGGGACTTGGGTCCCATATCCACATCCACATCCAATGTTACACATTTTCATTTGGTTTTTCAATATTTGTATTTAGCTTTACTTTTGATTGTTAACAAATTAAGTTTCACTCTTCGATTTAAGATTGTGAATTTTTTAAAAAATATAACAAATCGATAAAATAATAAAAAATTCCAAAAAAAAAAACTAAATATGATAAAATTTTGTGTGTAGTTTGATTAGAGGAACTAAACCAATTAATTAAACTAACTAGGATAGATGGAGAAATATTAAATATGGTAATTTTTTAAAGATTTAGGTTATTAAAGGCTTGAGATAAATGCTAATTTAGTATTATTTTCAAATTCAAAAAACTTTACCGTTTTGAATTTTAGCCATTTTAAGAAATGATTTTGGTTAGGACTTAGAGATTTTTACAACTTTCACACCCTTTCTTCATCAAAATCTCTATCTCCAAAGCTACTACTTATCTTTCATTTTTTTTTTAAACCAAGAGATTACAAACCTATATTTCGTCTTTTCTTCCTATCATCCCCTAAAACCTTCATGTTTCTCCAAAAAGCTCTCTACAATACTAAAAATCCATCCAAAAAAAAACTCTAACTTAGTTGGAAGTGTATGGTAGGACTTAATTTCCATGATCCACACTTTAAACAACAAGTTAATTTTAGTGTTTTGGATTTCATTTTTTTATAAAAAATGTTTCCCTTGTTTTTAGTTATTGTTTTTCTTATTTTCTTATTTTCCTTTCTCTTACATTTATTTCTTTATCATCTTGTGACCTTCTTTTTTATATATATTTTTGTTTATTATCCATATGTGCTTCACATTTTGTTGTCTTTTTCATTATTATTTCTTTCATTTTTTAAATTTATTCTTAAACTACATTCTTTATATGTGTATCTTTAATTTATTTATTATTAACATTTTTACTTAATTATTTGTTTCTCTTCTTAGCATTTTCTAATAAAATATTTAATAATATATTTTTTCTCCATATTTCTTTATTTTCTTGTTATTATTTCTCATTTTTTCTTCTCTTCGAATTCTATTTCTACCTTTTCCTTTCTATTGTAACAAATTTATTTGTTTATGTACATTGTTTTATATCTTGTTTATCTTTTAAAACTCATTATTTATTCTTACTTTCTTTTTTTTTCTAGTAATTTTGTTTTCTATTTTATTTGACTTATAGATTATCGTTTATTTTACATTTTTATCCTTGTATATATGCTTATTTAAATGTTTGTATTTGTTTTATGGTTCATTTAATATAATCTTGTGAATAGTTGTTTAATTTTATTTCTTAATATTTTCAATTAATTTTCTTTTTAAAAACACTTGACAACGGAATCTAGAAAATTTAGGAGTCTGATTTTCTAGAATTCTTGAGGTGAGAAAATCGATTATTTGGAAGTCCGAGATCAATTTCCAATATGTTTTTCTTAAAATCTCAATATGCTATTTTATGTTTGCTTAATTTATTATGATGCTTATTTACTCTTGTTTTTACTTTTTTAAGTTTTCTATTAAGCCTCATTTTGATCTCTATTTAAAATTTATAAATTTAAAGTTATAACTTTTTTATGTTTTTCAAATATTCAAAATTTAATATATGGTTTCATAAGATTTTCTAATAACTTATACCGTTTTCATTAAATAAAATCCTACGACGAGATTTAGGAAATCTGAGAGTTCAATTTTCTAGAATTCTTGGGGTGATGATCACATATTTGGGAGTCTAAGATTTGATCCAATAAAAATAATTTTAATTAATATATTTTCAAAAAACATCTCTTTATTAGAAGGCTATTCTTGTGACGAATTTGGAGAGAATGTACTAATTTTTAACATAAATTAAAGAACATTTTCAATTCAATATTTGAAATTTGTCCACTATTTTCTGAACAGGTATTGTGGGGTGTTAACACCTTCTTCATACACAAATGACTCACGAACTCAACTCTAATTTTTACAGACTATTTTTTTATGAATTATTTTAAAAATTGTTTACTCTATTTTAGTGTCCAATTGTAAGACACGTTTCTAATTTGAGTATAAGAATTTAAAATTTGGTTAAGAGTTTTGAGATTTTGCGTTTTATAATAGAGTAGGCGTTTTGAAATAAGATTTTGCATTAAGAAGTAAAATTCGGCTAAGTATTAAGAAGTTGACGTTTGAATAAATTCACTGAAAGGATTAAGCGATAAAATCTTTATTGTTAAGTATAAGTTTTGTGATTAAGAAGTTAATTCGCAAGGAAATTTTGAGAAAAGAAGGATTTGTGGTAGGACTTATAAGTTTAAATACTCTCAAAAGAAAGAATTTTTGTGTAAGTTAAGAAGTGAAAGTTTTGACTAAGTGTTAGACTAGGCGTTTTAGGTAGTCTTTGCGAGAAGAACCAAGTGTTTCACGGAGAAGAAGTCTGTGAGAAAGCCTTGATGTTTAAGTTCATGATAAGAGTTCTATGCGAGTAAAAAATTGGTTAGTTTGCAAGAAAAGTTTCTTGTAGTAAAAATATAACCACGCAATCGATAAGGTTATTCGTGAGAAATGTTAAGTGGTTGAAGTTATTCGCAGTATGGAGTTAGAAGAGAAGAAAGGTCTAGCGAAGAAAATATGAATCTGATTTGACAGTGGTTAACGTGTAAGATTAAGAATTTAAGCATGGCTGAGTTAAATAATACATTTACACATGTAGAGTTTTAAGCAGGAGTTGAAGAACTGAGAAGTGTTTAAGCATGACTAAGTTAGTTTAAGGGTTCTATAAATAAGGACTTGGTCATTAAGTAAACAAAAAAATAGATTTTTTTTTTAAAATAAATAAAATGTTATCATTTTGCTTTCGCGAGAGGAAGAAAAACAAAGTGTTAAGTGCTACAGTTTGTTCCGTGAGGAGACTCCACGAGAAGAGAAGGAAGAGGAGGATCTTGGTAAAGTGTGGTGAGTGTTTTTCTTTCAAAGTTTTGTGAGTGTTTTCTCTCAAATGAATTTATGTTAAAAACTTTATTATGATTTCTCTTTATTGATTTTAAAGAAGAATTCAAATGAGAAGTTTTTCAAAAGATATTTCTATGAAAATTTTATATGTTTTCCAATATGATTATGATTTCAATGCTATAAAATAGTTTTTAAACCTTTAGTTGTTTCTTTGAGTTGATACTAACTTTTATGTGCACATAAAGAGTCAAAGCCACCATGGGGTGTACGACGCTACATAGTGATAAGAAGATGGTTTATGCGTTGAAAGGAGCGTATAAAGATAAAAAGATGTTCTCGGATGTTGTTAATACAGTAGTCTAAACGAGAGGTAATGAAACAAAGCATAAAGAACGATTCGTGATCCTTGGTAAAAAGAATAATTTACTAATGGATGTTTATGTGGAATGAATATTGATATGATTCGCGAGTTGATCTAACTTTATTATAAAAATGATTACATACGTTTTGATATGTTTTGCAAAATGAAGTGTTTATTTATAAACTAATTTGTGTTTGGAATTTATGCTTTGGTGAAAAGGATTTATCAAAGACCATTGCTAAAAGGATTTCATAAAACCTCACTAAGTCTTTTAGACTTACATTATAAAAATCTCATCTTCCAGGAACAAGCGTTTAGGCCAAGTAGAGAAGAAGGTTGAAGGGCTTGCAGAGAGTTGAGAAAGTCACCAGACATTTAAGAGTTGTTATTTATGTTTGGTCAAAGTGTTATAATTGTATAATCTTACCAAACGCCTGTTATTAATGAAATGTACAATTTGGTTATTTTTGGCGTTTAAGGTTGACTACTGTAGCGTTTTGAGTTTTGTTGATAGTTTGTAAGGATTTGAGAGTAACTTTAGCGATAAGACCAGTTGCAAAGTTTAAGCTAATTCGCATTACATCATGCATTTTGGTTGTCTAGCGAATTAGGGTGTGACGCCAATCACATAGTAAAGAGGATTGGTAACGAACTATATTTTGTTTTAAAACTAACCCTTTTGAGAATGTCAACTGCTTCGCATCATCTCGAACATGTGGCGACACACGTTAATCTCAGGTAGTTTTCCTAAATATATACATGTGCCTAAAAGTTAACTTATTTTTAATATTGGAGACTGTCTTGGCTATGTGATAACAAATGTCAAATTTGCAAGAAAAAAGTTCGAAGTGTGATTTCGATGACAAGAGTCATCTGCCACACATAACAGAAAACAAATAAGTAATTTGTCTAAACACTTAGGGAGATCTCGATTCAATCTTGATTGAAAACAACATAAATTCATGAAGAGCTCGAGTCATTTACACCAGAATGACACGATATTAGGGTTTTCGATGCATTATGTGATGGATCTCAAACAAAATCTACATTGAGAGCCAACATAAAATGCATAAAAAACATAAACCTAGACCAATCTCAGGACTCATTCAACAAATCTCGAGGAAATTTCATCAATCTCGATTGAGATTCATGATCTTAACGAGCCCGGATGGATAAAATTGCTGAAATTCAACAAATGAAACCACCTGCATGAAATAAAAAAACCAGATATGCAAACATTCAACTACTTATATCCCAATTGGAGATGTCCATTTAACCTGCAGGGACTGGCCTTGAATGACGTGGGGAATCCTTGAATACATGGGAGTGGGGAAGGGAGTGAGGATTATTTTTTTCCTGTTTACATTTCGAGGCTGAGGACAGAGAATACATTCTTCGATCTGGATCCCCCACCCCGCCCCAAAAAAATGTGTATATATGTGTGTGTGTGAGTTTATATAAATAAATAAACAAAACACCAAAATATTTACGGCTTATGTAACAAAATAAAAAAACTCATGATATTTTCATAAATTTCAAGTTTGCCCTTGAATAATGCACATGATTTTTCATTTCTTTTTCTTCTTCTTCATGATTTATTCATCTTTTCTTCATATTATTAATTTTCTCACATTTATTTCTTCTTTAGTTTACAATATTATGATTACTTATGTAAATATTTAACAATTTCTTCATTTCCTTTTCCAGAATTTCTACCTTCTTCATTTCCCATATTCTTTTTTTCTTCTTGGTACAAGATTTAAATGATATTGGTACATGATCTAAATGATCGTGTATCAATATTTAAACGATCAGTTGTCTATTCTAGATAGACAGAGATAGACCACTGTCACTAATAGATCGATTAGATTTGGTACAAGATTGTTTAGATTGAGTACAAGATCGTTTAGACTGGGTACAATATTGTTTAGACTAGGTACAAGGGTACAAGATCGTTTAGACTTGCTAAGAGATTATTTATATTATGTATGATATCGTTTAGACTAGGTACAAAACCATTTTTCACGTGTGTGGCCGATTAATTGCGGTGATATTTTTGTTATTTCACGTTGTGGGCATGTGAGCTTTTTTTTTTTTTTTTAAATTATTCTATACATTGTAAATATTTTGGCGTTTTGTTCTATTTTTTAAAAAACTCCTTTATTTTATGTATGTGTGTGTGTGTGTATTTATATTTTTTTTTCTCAAAAACAAAAATACAAAACAAAAGTGGGGCATATTTTCCCACAGGGAACCCGACCCTTGTGAAATCCTCGTGAGGAATACTCGCCTCGTTCCCAGTGGAAAAATTTGTGGAGATGGAGAATAGGATAAGAGGCAAGGACAGGGACGGGGAGTGGTGTCACGAGCATGCTTGTCTAGGGTGTCGTTTATCTATGGTTATATGCCCAAATACCCCCAAACCATATTGTCATTATGTCTTGTACTTAGTTTAGTCTATTGCTTTTCTTTTTATGTCGCCGACCTAAGGTGTGACATTTTGGTATTTTCATATGCAAGCCTATCAAAGCTAAAAATGTTCAAAATATACTATAGGAGGAACATAGTAGTTGAATCCTCGACTAAGCCTTGTCACACTCTTTGCAATAAAAGTCATCTTTGCAATTGGCAGTCTTCAATGCTTTCTTTAATGATGTTTTCATTGATTTCTTTTTCTCTCATGTTTTATAAATCAATCTTCTCAAGGACACGAAGGGAGGCTACATCATACCACAAGTTTGATCATGATTTTAAGATTTTGATCAATTTACTTGTTGACTGAGCAAAACAACTGTTACGCAGTTGCCCGTCCTATGTTTAAAAGATTGGGATTGTGACAAGTGGTATCAGAGCTATTGACTGTTAAGACAGAAACATGTCCACAACAAAATAACCGAGCAAGACCTATATAGACTGACTAGTAGAGCTTGAAGAGCAGATGCTCTACCTTGTGGAAGTTCCTGACTCCATCTATTTTTTGGAGTCTCGGCTTGATAAATTTCTAAGAAAGTTGATGCTATGACATGGTGACCAATCGTCTCGACGGATTAACCATATAAGAGTTGTTGACAAGAGTTGACACTCTAGAGACAAAAATTGTAAGAACTGAAATCTATGAGGTTGGAGACAGTTCGACGAGCTCTGTTACCCATATAGAAGAACGTGTGGTTGAGCTAGATAGCTCTTAGAAGAATATTATGGAAATGATAAATGGCACATTAGAGGATTTTTTAGCTATCCTCGATGTCGTTAGAAATGAAATTGCAAATGTAAGCACGAGGGTGAACCTTACAATGTGAACCATGGAAAATGAAACTCCAACTGGAGGAGCAATCCCTGTTAGCAAAATAAAGATTTTGGAGCCTAAGTCCTTCTGTGGGGCAAGGGATTCAAAGACCTTAGAGAACTTCATCTTTGATCTCAAGCAATATTTCAAGGCCACAAACACAATCACAGAAGAATGTCTATCGTATGGCTCCACCAAACTTAGTTGAACTTCAAAAACAGTTGGATGAGTTATTGAGTGTGGGTTTATTAGACCTGAAAAAGCTCCGTATGGACCCTAATCCTTTTCTAGAAGAAGAAGGATTAAAGTTTATGGTTGTGTATTGATTACCGTGCCTTGAACAAGCTCACGATTCACAATAAATACATGTTTCCTATAATCACTGACCTGTTTAACTGCCTACATGGGGTAAAATATTTCTCGAAACTAGACCTACGATCGGGATATTATCAAGTAAAAGTTGTAGAGGGAGATGAGCCTCTAAGACGACCTGTATCAAAGATATAAAACATTTGAATTCCTCGTAATGCCACTTGGTCTTACCAATGCCCCTACAACCCTTTGTACATTGACGAACCAGGTCTTCCATGAATACCTTGACAAGTTTATCGTGATCTACCTAGATGATATAGTGGTCTATAGCTCTACAATGGAAGAACATAAGGACCACCCTCAAAGAATTTTCCAAAAACTGAAGGAAAACCAGTTGTATGTTAAGAGAGAAAGATTGCTGATTAGGGAATACCAAAATTAGTCACTAAGTTACATTCCTTTCTCGAATTAGCTAAATACTACAGGTAATTTTGGAAGGATTCTCTAAAAGAGCAAGCCTGGTGACTGAGTTGTTGAAGAAAGACATCCAATAGGGTTGGACCCTCGAGTGTTAGGCCGCCTTTAATGGGCTAAAGCAAGCCATGACTAAAGGACTAGTTCTAGGGATTTCTAATGTGACAAAACCTTTTGAAGTTGAGACCGATGCATTTGATTATGCATTGGATGGCGTTCTCTTACAGAATGGACACCTCATCGCATATGGAAGTAAAAAACTAAATGCAATAAAAAAAGAGATATACAGTGTCTGAAAAATAAATGCTTGTCGTGGTATATTGCCTGAGGCATTGGAGATAGTATTTACTAGGTTCCAAATTTAGTGTGAAGACGAACAACAGTTCTAGCTGTAACTTCTTTACCAGCCAAAATTGACTTTGAAGCAAGCATGATGGTAGGAATTCCTGGCCAAGTTTGATTTAAAGTTTGAATATAAGAAGGGATTGAGTAACTGGGCAACTGATGCTTTGAGCCATAAAATGAACATGCACCCCTGTGCATGTTAGCTCACTACAAACGAGTAAGATTGATGGGTTGATGCACGATGTCTTAAGAGAATTACTGCAGAAAGATTTCACAGCTCAGACCGTTATGAATTTAGCTAAGGCTAGTAAGACAAGACAGTTATGGGTTAAGATGGCTTATTAGTAACCAAAGGAAATCGACTGTATGTCTCTAGAGCAGGGGACCTAAAGAATAAATTACTACACAAGTGTCACAAAACTCTATAGGTTGGCTACCAAAGATGGTAGAAGACGTATGTCTTACTGAAAAAGGACTACTTTTGACCCAATATGAGAGACAACGTCATGTAGTACACATAGACATGTCTTATCTATCAACAAGATAAAATTGAGAAAGTAAAAGTTGATGGACTTCTCAAACCTCTGCCAGTTTCAACAAGACCTTGGAAGAGTGTTTCTATGGACTTCATCACCCACTTTCCTAAGGTAGGCGACTTTGAGGCCATCTTGGTCATCATTGATTGATTCTTAAAATATACCACCTTACTTTCCACTACCAAGTTGTGTTCAGCTGAGTTGACAATCCAGTTGTTCTTCAGACGTGTTGTAAAGTTATGGGGAGTTTCGACAAGCATTGTGAGCGACAAAGATGATAGATTCATTGATACCTTATGGATATAATTATTTACCTTCTTGGGAGCAAGTTAGGGTATATCCTCAAGCGATTCAACTGTATGCTCGAAGAATATTTGTGTCATTTTGTAGACGCAAGACAAAAGAATTGGGTTTAGCTGTGGTCCAATTTTGTTTTAATGTGATAACATGTATAATTACTCGTTATTATAACCTCTTTTAATAGAATAATGAGGTCAAAACACATAAGAAGATGATTAGAACGCGTAACTTATGTTGTAAATACAAAAGTATTTAGAAATACATCTTACATAAGTATTATGCCTGTTTTACGTTATTTTCATGTCTTAACCCAACATGATTAGAAAGAAAGAAACTAGTGAAGCGTAGGAGACACCTCGCGCAAAGACTATATGATGGAAACTCGTTTGGCGACTAACACCTCTAGACGAGAAACCACATCATCACATGAGGATGATCCATTAAATGACAAGGATGGTAGTTGAAGTTGATGTGACTTCACAAGGCTGCAATCGGTGTTGACAATCTTAGAAGAATAGAAGTTTCCTACCAAAAGTTACCTATAAAAAAGACTTCATCCCCATCAAGCCAGAGGAAACCTGTATGGGCCAAGGTTTAGAGAGAGAAGGACAGAAAGGAATATCCTTTCTGTCGACTGTAAAGTGTTCTTTTTCTTTTCCGGTCATATTGTAAGTGAGAGCTTAAAATCCAAACAGAGTGAAGTTCATCTTCCAGTTTCCTCTAACTTGGCCAACGTAATTCACCAATTACCCAAGAGGGTAAGTAACAAGGACATGGCTAACACGCACAAGGAAGAGTTCTCTTCCTTTATGAGAAAACTTCCATCATTTGTATCCAAAAAGGTGAACAAGTGTGGGTACTAGGCACCAAAAGGTTGCTGCCCTTAATTGCAAAGTTTTATATGTCTCATAAGTGAACTCTTCAAGATATATCTTACCTAATCACTCTTAATCATGTGGATTCCAACAGGTGACCATGTGTGACGTTTAATGACTCTGAGAGGAGCACACCTTAATCATAAGATGGCTGAGTAAGCTATATCGCTTCAAGGCTATCACCTTGCTTAATCGTGTTATAATGTATAGACCTTCTTTTGCTTTCTTACATACAAGTTAGTTCACCATATTCATCTCACATTCATTCCCACCCTTTATAGATTCTCTAGGAACACGTAAGTAGTCTTATTTTCAGTTCTTATTCTTTCATATATTAATTGTTTATTCTTTTATACCACCTAATTGAGAAGCATATTCTAGAACTAAAATCTGATACTAATTCCTTGTGTTCAACTTCGGATTACCTAGATAAACCTATTATTTCACTTATACTTGAGTAAGCAATTGGAAAACTTGTACTCAACGAAGACTCTACAGTTATGCGATGAAGAGGTACATAGTGAATAATTCGCATACAGTGATCATGACCAATGACTCATCGAATAGACACACTAACAAAGAACCTATCCTGCATCCTCAAAATCCTAACACAACCCACAAGTAAGTTTTTGGCGCCGTTGTCAGGGAATTCAATTTTTAGACTTTAGAGTAGGATATTACTTTGACTTTAGGGACATCATTTGATCTTGCTGAATCATGTGTTCAGCCGAAGATCGCATAAAGAGGTCAAGGTACCAGAGTAATCTGTGATTGCTTGAACCAACCCCAAGATTAGTGTATCTTTCGATAAGTAGCCAAGAGAAATCTTAATGGATGCATTCAACCATAAAGGAAGATGAGAATCTCTATGAAGGCAGCAAGAAAGTATCCGCGTGTAAAGTTTTTTAGATTTGTATTTCACTTAACCACGTGATAAGGACCAAGAAAGGTCAGTTGAACATTGCAATGATTGATTGGGAGTAGAGATTTATTGCAATGAACAATCAGGATGCATAGAGTCATGATGCAAGTGATCTAAGGAGTTCAAGAATGATGCGGTTAGGAAAGCTATGAGGAGCAGAAGCAATGATACCACAGTTCTTCCTCGCTAACAAATTTAACACATGGATGCATCTGTAATGTATAATTCTTCTAGTTTCTTTTACTAAGAATTGCATCCATATATTTGTGTTCATACTTATACTTTTATTATTCGTATACTTGTAAATTAGTTTATATTTTAGTCATGTATATCTTTTAGTCTTACATTGGGGATTACACAGTAAACTGCAAAGTTATAGGCCAGAAGGGAGGCAAACATGATGAAGCCAGTCTATGAGAAAGGTGTAGTCAAAGTGCATTAGGTATTCTGATCTTCTCGTACGACGAGGTTGAGAGTAGGTTTCCTTGGGAAGCTTTAGGGTTTTTAGGGAGTATGAAACGTCTTGTCGACCTTTAAAGTTCTTAATCTTCCAAGACATAATGAATGCGACGTATCTCGAGCCACAAGTTGTTTGTGAGGTTTAACAAACCACATTAAATGTGACAAGAATCTAATTGTGCGGTAACCAAACCTTTAACCTTAGTTAAGAATGACTATTTAAACCTCTCAAGATCTTGGATCTCAACATTTAGCCAAACACAACATGTCACGAAACCAAAAGTTGCCATCTCCTTTAAATCACTACCATCTTAAAAATTCTTCTCCTATTTCTTCAAGTTATTTTTTCTATCTTTCACAAAGAAATACTTCCCTTACAAAATCCCTCATAAGAATAGAAATCTCTGAGAATCAAGTAACCCACCTCCTTCCTGCATTGTATGACAAAATTACAAAGGATGAAGGTGGATGAGATAGGTTGGAGAAGACTGAGGGAGAAACTAAAGGAATAAACGAAAATGTAAAGGAAGAAACACAAGAAAGTGGAAAGATAGACAGGAACAAAGGAAAATGCAATGAAAAGAATAGTAGAAAATGAAAGAAAAGGCAAAGTAGCCAGGCAAGAAAAGCGAATATTGAGCTTCCAATGTTGTGCATTTCCCCGTCTGATGCTGATTTTAAAGGATTAGCAAAAGGAGCCCAAGAAAAAACATCAAAAGAAATATAGGCCCGTGGAGAAAAAATCAGAAGAAAGGCAGAGGTGGGGGAAGAATCATCAAGGAGTTTGAGAGAAGCATTGACAAAAGCTACCTATCGAAGGAAGAAATGCCCACCCGCAAGAAGGGAAGAAGAGAAATACAATTAAAAGGATCTTATGGGCGCAAGTAGAGGTAAGGAGAGAAGGAAAAAGGGGACCTCATCACCATCCATACGACAAAGGATAAATCAAACACCTCATGATCAATTACGAACATGAATGGGTTAAAGAACGAGGGTGATGATGGTAAAGACAAGAAAGGAGGAAGCCTTAAGATCGAAGAAAGGACAATCATTTAAGGCTAAGGAATCGAAGGACATCTTGTCGTGGGCCCTTCACCTTGACCTCTACGCTATGATTGCAATCCTCTAAGGAAAAACCACTCCTCGCTATTCCAAATCACTAACGCCCCTACCTATAACCGTTCCAAGAAAAACCCTTGATCACCTATTTCTAACCTTAGCAAATCCTACAAACGCAGTTTTACTTGGCAACACAAGTGAGGATAACTCCACCAAAATCATTTGCACAGAGGCCTTCTTTACTATCGTAATCTTAATAAGGATATGCTAGTCGTCATCAATTATTTTATTTTCTTCATGTACTTATGTAATTTTTATTTTTTCTTACTTATGCTTTTTACAATACAAGCCATAAACTATGATATAATTCTTTTGCGTGTAATCTTTCTTGTCGTAAACTTGACTCTCTGCTTTTTAGTATTTTAATTTTTTGCATGTTTCAATGATACTTCAATGAAATTAATTATGCGAAATAAAGTTTCATTTGTTATTTAGGTGTTTAACTTGTTAAGGAATCGTGCTTATGAAATATTTCTAGAGTTTATTAGGCGAGCAAGCTTTACCTCAAATCTCTTTTGCAAAACTTTTCGATGAATAATCTTATCATTCATTATTAACAATGAGGACATTGTCAACCTCTAAATTTGGGGGTGTGCGAGGTCTACACTAAAGCTTTTGAAACTTTATTGGAAATCCTCTTAAGGCGTTTTAACAAAAGTTGAAACAAAGCCAAAAAGGTGAAAATTTTTAAATTCTTTTGTATTCTTTCAATCAATTAATATATATATAAACTCTTATGTTGCCTCCTCTCGCAAAAATAAAGAAGCAAAGCTTCAAAAGTAAAAATTCATAGAGTTGAGTAATAAAAGGCGATAAGAGTTATAGTTGAGGAGAGAAACGGACTCATAGAGTACCTATGATTTTACATTCAATGCCAAGCCAGAAGTAAACATAATAATAATAAATAAAAAAAACATTCTTTCGTCAAATAAAATGATTCAAAATCTTTAGGAAATTTTCAGTCATTTCTAGTTTTGAAAATAAGATTTACTATGGGGAATGAATAAGGATATTTTGAGTATTAAACTTGCCGCATTCTGAACTTAGAAATATTTTCTTAGAAAGAAGTACGAGATGAAAGTAAATTCCAAATAATGAATAAAACTTGTTTGCGTTTTGAGAAGTTTAGAAACGCAAAGAGGAAGGTGAATCTTTAAGAAGGAATGGTGCTTGTGGACAAGCATAATATCGAGTGATGCTTGAGGACAAGTATTATTCTAAATTTCAACGTGTGATAACGTGTAACTGTTATTATAACCTCTTTTATTAGAATAATGAGGTTAAAACACATAAGAAAATGATCAAAACATGTAACTTATGTTGTAAATACATAAGTATTTAGAAATACATCTTACATAAGTATCACTTCTGTTTTACGCGATTTCCATGTCTTAACGTATAATGATTAGAAAGAAAGAAACTAGTGAATCGAAGAGATACCTCGCACAAAGGCTACACGATGGAAACTTGTTTGGAGAGTAATACCTTTAGGCAAGGAGCCACATCATCACATGAAGACGATCCACTAAATGACAAGGATGGTAGTTAAAGTTGATATAACTTCACAAGGCTACAATCGACGCTGACAATCTTAGAAGAACAGGAGTTTTCTACTGAGGAGGCATGTATGGCCGCCTAGCTAGAGGAGGCATGTATGGCCGCCTAAGGTCTAGAGAGAGAAGGGTAGAAAGGAATAGCCTTTCCGCCAGCTGTAAAGTGTTTCTTCTTCTTCTTCGATCATACTGTAAGTGAGAGCTTAGAGTCTGAATGGAGAGAAGTTCATCTCCCCGTTCCCCCTAACTTGTATTCTTTTCCATTCTTTTGTCTTCTATCTTTTTGTTCCCTATGTAATATTTATACTGTTCATATTGTACCATGGTCGAAGACCAACATTTTTTATATATATTACATGCTTACACCTTTTCAACCCATCATGTCTTTAATTTTCATCAGTTAATGTGTTATTGATAGTTTAGGTTGTTGATAAGTTTTGATAGGAAGTTTCTATTATCAGTCGTATCAGATTAGTTGAGTTATTCTCATTGCTTGGCCAACGTAAGTCACCAATTTTCTGAGAGGGTAAGTAGCAAGGACATGGCTAATGCGTGCAAGAAAGAGTTTTCTCTTTCTTTGAGAGGCAACTTCCATAATTTGTATTTCGAAAGATGAACAAGTGTGAGCACTAGGCACCGAGAGGTTGCTGCCCTTAATCGTGAAGTTCTATACGTCTCATAAGTGAACTCTTCTAGGATATATCTTATCTAATCACTCTTAGTCATGTGGATTTCAACAGGTGACCATGTGTGGCTTTTAATGACTTTAAGAGAAGCACACCTTAATCATAAGATGGTTGAGTAAGCTATATCGCTTCAAGGCTAACACCTTGTGTTAGGGCAAATATTGATCCATTAATATGTATCTTATTCTCAATCCATATGTTTATTATCTTGATATTTTTATGTAGAATATGAAAGTAGACTCTGATACAAATCCAACGACATGAAAATCACCTAAAATAGAGTTCAAACTAAGAAGAATAGGCAAATTAAACATCAAGGGCATTTTGGTAAATAACCCTTAACACATGGCAACTTGCCACACATGCGAACCACCTTCAAGTCACCAGTTCAAAAATCCTAGGTTTGAAAATCCTAGGACGTGAATTATTTCTTCAACATTAACCTGAATGGCATTTTCGTAAATATTGATTCACGTGCGCGTCCTTCACGTGAAGAGTTTGATCCCCACACAACGCTGAAATAAATTTGATTTTATTTAAATTGAATGCGGGTGTGTTTCTTTACCCTTTCGCCAACCAGCATTTGCCACATGTCGCATGTTCCTCACGCGCGCATCTCTCTCACTCGAGTTCGAATCCTAGCTCTGTTGATTTCTTTTTCTTTTTCTTTTTCTTTTTCTTTTTTGTATTTCTTCAATGGAAAACTCGTAAATATTTTGCAAGAGTCCAAAATTTCCCCCATTTCTGTCAATTGATCATCGACGCGCACGTCCTTCAAGTGGGAAGTTTGAGCCAATGTGACGATTGTTTTCCGTATTTTCTATATAAGGCCCTAATTTCCTCTAATTTCATAATCAATTCATTATTTCCTCCAAAATTACCCCCAAGTCTCTCCAAATTTTTAGAATCTTTATCCCTATTCTGCCATTTTTTCCTCATCAATTAAAATTTCAGAAGTCTTCATGATGGAGGGCTAAAATTTTTTAGGTCAGTGGGCTTAGGTTAATCCATTATTTGAGAATTTGTCTTCTTTAATTTTTCATGTGATTAGGGTTTGATTCAATCTTTGTTTTGATGTAAATTTTTGTTTGAATCAACAATTTTTGTATCAAGAAATAAAGTCTTGTATCATATAATTCTACTCAATTTCTTTCTTGATTTTAGATTTAGATTCAATCTTTGTATACAAAATACTTAGTATCATACTTAATGCAAGATTAATTGGATTACTTTTCTTTACACAAAAATTTACTTGATTCTTGATTGTTTGTCACCAATTCGTGAAATTGAATGTTGCTTGATGAATTCCTTCTTGCCAAATTCTTGAAAATTAATTGCATTTTTTTGTGGCAACAATTAATTCCTTGATTGCAAAAATATGAATGAACTGAATTTTCTTTGAAGAACAAGTTAGGGCTTTAATTAATATTGCAAGAATTAAACTAAACCCCTATGAAAATCATCTCTTTTCTTGAACTATAATCAAAATTCTTCCAAGATCAAGCAAGTTGATCTTGTGAAGAATCTTGAATCAAATACCCCTCTTAATTAAACATGATTCATTTCTTAATCATCTTTGATTCAATGATAAAAATAGATTAATAGCCTAAGCTCATTCCTCAATTTTCTTATTGAATTTCAATCTTTAACTCCTTTTTCTTGTGCATTGAGTTGCAATTTAAATTTTTCCTTAATATTTGGTCTCTCTTAATTTTTCATAAATTGTTTTCAATGTTTTTTTTTTGTTACTAATCTCAATTGTTTCAAGCTTTTATTCAAGACTACAAATATTTTTGTCAAAGCGAATCTAGGTAAGCACTCCTTTACAATAATTTTCATTTTCGAACATACTTGTGTTTAATAACGATCTTGCCTACATACTTTGCATAATTCTTTACTTTTTGCATAATAAATTCGCTCTTGTCACCTTGCTTAATCGTGTTATAATGCATAGACCTTATTTCGCTCTTTCTTACATATAAGTTAGTTCACATATTCATCTCACATCCATTCCCACCTCTTTATAGATTTTATAGGCACATATAAGTAGTCTTATTTCCAGTTCTTATTCTTTCATATTTAATTGTTTATTCTTTTATACCGCCTAATTGAGAAGTAGATTCTAGAACTAAAATTTAATACCAATTTCCTTTGTTTGACTCCGGATCACCTAGATAAACCTATTGCTTCGCTTATACTTAGGCAAGCAAAAGAAAAACTTATACTCAACGAGGACTTTGCAGTTATGCGATGAAGAGGTACATCGTGAGTAATTCGCATACAGTGGTCATGACCAATGACTCATCGAATAGACATACTAACAGAGAGCCTATCGCGCATAATCAAAATCCTGACATATAACCCACATACTCGTTTGAGATTGTTTGTGACAGGAAACCTGTATTGTCGCACCTTGTTAACCATCCCTATGTAGGAAAGAATCCCTAGCCTCATAACTTTACAAGGGAGTGGAAATAGATGACAGACATCACTTGAGCCTATTTAGAGAAAGCCTCAAAGCAGATGAAGAAGTGGACTGATAAGAAGCATCAGTCCCTTGAGTTTCAGGCAAGAGATCAGGTCCTCATCAAGCTGCTACCAGAACAAATTTGATTCTAAAGACGCAAAGACCAATATCTTGTCAAAAAATAGAGGGACTAGTGGAAGTGCTCAAAATGATGGGGAATATATCTTACAGAGTGGCGTTGCCCACATGGATGAAAATCCATTTAGTAATTCATGTGAGTAACTTAAAGCTTTGCCATCAAGATCCCAATGACATGTAGCGCAATGTTGTAGTTCGACCAACCATCGACCTCAGTTAGAAAGAAGATAAAGATGTTGAAGAAATCCTGGTCGAGCAAGTAATAAAGGGCCAAAAACCCATAAGAAGGATCCACGAGTACTTGGTAAAGTGGAAGAACCTTCCTATGGAAGAAACTAGTTGGGAACGTTTCGAAGATGTAGAAGCCTGAACATAGAAGATCAAAGAGTTCAAATTTCATTAGTGACAGGGACGACAACTATTTAAGTGAGGGAATGTCACGAGCATACTTGTCTAGGGCGTTGTTTGTCTATGGTAGTATGCCCAAATACGTCCAAACCATCTTGTCTTTATGTCTTGTACTTAATTTAGTCTATTGCTTTTCTTTTTATGTCGTCGACCTATGATGTGACGTTTCGACATTTTCATATATGCAAGTTTGTTAAAGCTAAAAATATTTACTCAAAATGTACTATAGGGGAGACATAATAGTTAAATCCCCGACCAAGCCTTGTCGCGCTCTTTGCAATCAAAGCCTTCTTTGCAATTGACAATCTTTAATGCTTTCTTTAATGATGTTTTCGATGAATTTCTTTCTTTTCCACGTTTTATAGAACAATTTTCTTAAGAACGTGAAGGGAGACTACATTATACTGCGAGTTTGTCCACGATTTTTTGGATTTTGATTAGCTGACTTGTTGACTAAGCAGAACAAGTGCCACACAATCGCTTGTCCCATGTTTGAAAGATTGTGATCGTGACAAGTGACATCCCTATCTCTGCCTCGCCCCATGGACATCTCTAATCCCAATCACCTCATATTTCACAACAAACCATATAAGAAAACTTAACACAACATTAAACTATCAAATAGTTCAAAGTGGAATACCACACTAAATAAGTTTGATGACACAAAAAATTAGCAAATCTTTGAGATTTTGAGAGTAAAGAAGGTTCAAACTTGATGAGAATGAGCATCTAATTTGTCAAAAGTAAAGATGAAGCATTCGATAAAAAAGGTATTTTGGTAATTGTAAAATAACTTTTATTTTGAATTTAAAACAAAAATAAAAAATCTTACGATCAAACTCGGTTGACATGACCCGAGAAGAAACACTATGATGACTTTTCAAAAAGTATGCTCGACCGAAAAACAAATGTTTTAAAATATAAAACCTAAAACGGTGTCGTTTTGGACAATTTTTCTATCAAATTGCATATAAATAGTGATATTTGATGGATTTTGTAAGACACATATTTGACGAAATTTCTAAAGTAATGGGAGAAAATGAAAATTGTGGAGAATTTTGTAATTTATTATTTTCTTAATTTATTATTGATATATTATATTTTCTCCACGGGGTGTTTCTGTTTACTGTTGGTCTCATTTCTACGTATACTTTTGTTATTTAAAATAATTTGTGATGTGTTTTTGTATATTACGGGAGTTCCGCGGCATTGAGTTTGGAAGTGTTTTGAGGAGCAAAGAGTTTGTGAAGTAGAAGAAGTCGAAGAAAAGAAAGCAAGCAAAAAAAGGAGGAAGAAAAATGTCTGCAAGTGGAAAGCGAAAGGGCGACGAAGATCACATATCCGAAGGAGATGCTCCTCCTTCCAAAACATTCAAGAAAGATCCTGACGATACCGACGAAATCGTTGTTTGCGAGGTCTTTCTTTCACTTCCTTTCTCCTTCCCCCCTTTTTCTTTACCGCCTTTACCTTCCTTACAAACTCTTTAATGCTTCTTTTTTCTTCCTCTAGCTTTCAAAGAACCGTAGGGTTATGGTCAGGAACTGGCAAGGAAAGGTTGTCGTCGATATTCGCGAGTTTTATGTCAAAGATGGCAAGCAGATGCCTGGAAAGAAAGGTTCATCCCCTCATCCCTATTCTTTTCTTTTTCGCTATCTCCCTGTGGATGGATGAATTGTTTTTTTTTATTTTTATTTTTTCTCTTTCCTTTCTTTTTAGGGTTTATGTTTCATTTTGTGTGTTGCATTTGCCTTTGTTGTAGTTTTGAATTGCCAAATGATGCTTTAGGGATAGTTAAGTGATTTTCAATGTAGTACTTACTCACTAACAACTCACCTTTTAATTTTAACTTAGGCTACCTATGTTAGATATCCCCTTACTTCCACATATGCTTACAAGCTTTGTCTGAGATTCCCTCATACATACGTACTTAGGCTCCTTCTAAGTATGAGCTCCCTTCATTCTCTGTAAGTTACTTAGGTTCCCACCAAGTATGGAATAGACTCTATTGCCATTTTACTTACAGTGAACGACACAAGTGAATCCACTTAGTCTAGTTTAGATGACAATCGACGACATCCTCAACAGATTTGAAGCATAGACACGATGATATGCTGGTTTCCAAAATATTAGGAAATGGACGTGTTGGGGATACACTACTTTCGTACACTATTTTTTCTAGAATCTAGTTAACTTTAACGTAAAATTGATAAAACATTTGAGATTGGATGGGTAAACGGCAAGAAGCGGTAGCTGTAAAAAATAAAGCATACTTGAATCCTTGATCCTTAATGTGCACGACAAGTCTGGGAGTTGA